>ML341049.1:0-41278 GCA_005239505.1 Nicotiana paniculata | reverse complement strand
ATCAATTGATTTATTGTGATTTTTGTAGGACGGTATGACGAGTAAAAATCACATGCTCACAAATCCCTCCAAAAATTCCTTCACCCCAAAATCCCTACGCAGCGACTAATAAACTTCATCAAAATTCAGAAGGCTACAACTTCATCACTTATAACTCATAAGGTTTTCATCTCTCTCCAAGCGACTCTACACAAACTATACCATTAGATAGTCCGCTAATCAAGATTAAGTTTAATTTCTTTCTCTTTTATCTGTTTTGTTTCTTTTCTTCTTCGTGCTTTTTTTCCGATTGAACCAGAAATCGGAATTGGGTTCTGCAATTTTTCTGTTTCTTTAGCTGTTTTCTGCAATTGGGTTGTTTTGAGTAGTGATAGTTATTGTACGAGTGATAAAAGTGAGAGTATTGGATTTAAAGTTGGGGTACGTAGGTCAAGTAGGAGAAATTTGACCAAAATTGTTAAAGAATCTAAACCTAAATCAAGGCAGCCTGAATTTTTAGAAGCATTGGGTTTTATTTAACACAGCAAGGAGATGCCTAAATGGCACCACTTGTCCCAACCTGCACGATATGTCCAAACAATGGAGGTTTGGGTGAATGTTGGAAGCTCCTGCTCGAAAGAGAATGAAGCTAGGTGGGGAACTTGCTGGTAGGACATGATTCAGGAGGTAACCTTTTTCTTTTATACAAGGAATCAGAGAAAGGCAGTTGCACAATTTTAACATACACACCCCTCTTTTCTTTGGAGAAATTTTGAAAAGCAACACTTTTAGATTAGATTAGATATTTAGAATGAGCTGGTCTTTATATGAGAAGCTTGTAGAGTTTCATCTAATTTTTTTAAAAACAAAATTAGATGAAGAAACAGTGATGTAAATTAGCTTTTTTAAATAATTTTTTTTAATGAAAACATTCCATTGAATTCTGCCATTGAAACTATTTAGTCAATAACACTCTAGTTGGTGTGATGGACTCGCTCGTCGAAGCTCTTCGCTGTCAATGTTTGCATTTACTCTGTCGTGAACTACTCCTCCAAACTAAGGTCAATGTTTTGAACATATATATGCCCTAATTTGATTTTAGTTATAATGTAAGTTTTGTTTTGATTGAAAAAGAATATTTTTGATAGAGCGGATTAGTTTAGCTAATTAATTAGTTTTGTTAATAGTTATAAAACATCCATTAGTATAACCAATTAATTACCAGGTGCAGCCTCAATATGGATAAGGATTTCTTGTATTTTTCTAAAGATGTTTCTTGTTTTTAAATAAAATCTTGACACTGAATAGCTTGAATATGAGGCCTTTAACACTTTAATTTATATAGTTTACAAAAATGTTATTTTTTGTATTTCAATTTCAAATTCAGTTTGTATCCACTACATGCGCATATAAATTTCTTCATTTGTTTGGTTTTTCTTCTTCTTCACAATGAAAACTGAAGTGACAAAGCAACTAACTATAGATGCTGTAATCCTACTGGGTTGTGTAAGTTGGAAAATAAGATATAGAAGGAAGAAAATATAGCTAGTGTAAAGTGACAAATATAGCTTGATCAAATGAAGCTAGTTCTTGATTAAAACAAAAGTTACAAATATAGCTAGTGTCTCATAAGATAACAATCATTACAGTTTTTTAACAGCAGAATGATAGCTATTGTATTCTTTTGTTTATTTAAGAAAAATACGACATAAAATCAGTGATTTAACTTTAAAGTGTCTTATGTGTTTTAATTTCTCATTTTATTGAGAAATTGTATGTTATATGTTATGCATATCAACTTGTAGTTTATCTCATTCTTGTGAAATCGTAGGAAGTTTTGTCATAAAGATGAGTTTAACAAGTTTGATAACAAGTAATGTGCATCTTAGTACTTGTTTTTTTAAGTAATGTGCATCTTAATACTTTTGTTATCTTAATGGTTTAAATCTTTTTTTAATTTACTATCCAAGGTTATAGCATCAAGTAAACAATGGATGCAACTTGTTGATAACCGACTTGACAAAATCTATTTAATTGGGGTACAAAATTTTTTGGATTATGCCTTTAGAAGAACATGAGAATTATTTGAAATACGTTATCCGTGTATCAAATGTTGTAACACATATTAGGAACACGTGAGAACAGTCGAGATACATTTGAAAGTATATGGAATAATTTGAAATTATACCTTTTGGTATCATCATGGTGGAGTTTTAGGTGAGCCACAATCGGAATACGAAGTTGAAGATGATAATAAAGTAGAAGATTATGAGGATGAGGACGAACTATATGAAATGCTGAGGGATTTATATCCTAATCATGATGGAGGCACTACAGACGTTCATTATAATGATTTACTTGGAGATGAACCGAATGTTGAAGCCAAAAAGTTTTACAGCCTATTAAAAGATTTTGAAAAGCCACTATACCGAAATTCGAAATATTCAAAGCTTTCCACTTTGATTAAACTGCTTCACATAAAAAGTATGGGTCGTTGGAGCAATGTGTCATTTACAATGTTATTAAAAATGCTGAAGGATGAGTTGTTGCCTGATGGAGCGAATGTACCAAATTCATATTATGATGCAAAGAAGGTGATTAGGGACCTTGGGTTGTCCTACCACAAAATTGATACTTGTATAAATGATTGCATGTTATATTGGAAGGAAGATAACTTACTTGATTCCTGTAAAGTCTGTAGTGCATCTAGATGGAAAACAGATAAACATAGCGGGGAAGAAAAGAACAAGAATGGTAAAAAAATAGCATCAAAGACTTTACGGTATTTCCATTGAAGCCTATGATTCAAAGGTTGTTTATGTCTATAAAGACATCTTCTCTAATGACATGGCATCATAATGAAAGAATTGATGATGGAACAATAAGTCACCCAGCTGATTCAATGGCATGAAAATCATTTGATGAACTTCATTCCTCATTTGCGGTCAAGCCTCGTAATATACAACTTGGACTTTCTAGTGATGGATTCCAGCCATTTAGGAATTCAAAAATCTCATATAGTATATGTCATGTGGTACTTATTTCTTATAATTTACCACCTTAGTTGTGTATGAAACAGGAAAATTTCATTATATCTATGCTAATTCCTGGTCCCGATAGTCCAGGAGATGCAATTGACATATATCTTCAACCCTTGATAGAGGAATTAAAGGAGTTATTGGAAATTGGCATTGAGACCTTTGATGCATCAACCAAATAGAATTTTAAGTTACATGCTTCTTTTCTGTGGATCATCAATGACTTTCCAGCATATGGAAATTTATCTGGATGAAGTACAAAAGGTAAATTGGCATGTTCTTGTTGAAACATTGACACTTCCTCAATCAGATAGTAAGAAACAATATTTTATGAGTCATCGGTGTTACCTTCCTCTTAATCACAAATGGAGGATAATGAGTCATTTGATGGCACAAAAGAGAAAAGGCTCCCACCAAAAGTGTGTTCTGGTATAGAGATACTTAATCAAGAGCAAGATCTTAAAGGGTTACAATTGACAAAGGATCTAAAGAAGAGGATCAAGATATCACATGATGTTTGAAAAGATAACTGAAATAAGAGGAGTATTTTTTTTGAGCTTTCATACTGGAAATCTGTTCTGTTGCGACATAATTTGGATGTTACGCATATCGAGAAAAATATATGTGATAATATTTTGGGGACAATCATGAATGCCAAAGGAAAGACCAAGGATACCATTAAAACTCGACTAGATTTGCAAGAAATGAACATTAGGCCGGAATTGCACCCTATTAGAAATGGACAAAAATATGAAGTTCCAACTACATGTTACACATTATCTCCCCAAGAAAAGTACAACATATGCCTTTTCTTAAAGAATTTAAAGGTTCCAGATGGATTTTCATCTAATATTTCTCAATGTGTTAACTTGAAAGAGCACAAGCTTATGGTTTAAAGAGTCATGATTTCCATGTTCTTCTACAATATTTACTACCTCTTGCACTACGTGGTATGTTGTCTAAAACTGTGTGTGAACCCCTTATCGAGTTGTCTTTATTTTTAATGTGCTGGGAGCAAAGGTTTTAAGGACTGATGACTTGGATCAGATTGAAGCTCAAATTCGTATAACTCTTTGCAAGTTAGAAAAGGTCTTTCCTCCTTCATTTTTTGATGTCATGGTTCACTTGCCTACTCACTTAGTTAATGAAGGTAAGCTTGCTGGACCTGTTCAGTATCGGTGGATGTATCCTATAGAGCAATGGTTATATTTTTTGAAATCTCTCGTTGGTAATAGGGCTTGTCCAGAAAGTTCTATTGTAGAGGGTTATCTTGAAAATGAATGTATGGCCTTAAGTTCAAGGTATCTGCATAGAATCGACATAAAATTTAATCGGCCAGAACGAAATTATGATGGTGATTTAAAAAATTTTGATGGAGGTTTATCTCTATTTTGTAAATCTGGAAAAACTTTAGGAGCTCCAAAACATCATGATCTTGAAGCAGATGAATTGGAGCAAGCACATATATACATAATGAAGAATTGTGATGACGTTTTACCATTTCTAGAGTATGAAATTTTTTCCTTCATATCATATTTTTTTCCTTGTTTCCTGTAGGATTCTTTCTCCTTTATGTTTGACATTTGTGGTTCAACTAATATTTGTAGAGAGTTCACACAAATTCATGTAGATTTTACTCAACATTTGTCTGATACAGAATGGAACAAATAATTTATTGAATGATTTAAAGATAGGGTGAGTAATATATACATATCAAATTTGAAAATCCAATATTATATTACTCATTCTATAGTAATCAATTTTATCTTGTTGATAGGTTGCACAATTGTATAAAGGAGATGATAGTCGGCTCATGGAAGATCTCCTTCTACTTTCACGTGGTCCTACCCAATATGTATTTCATTATAATGGATACATTGTTAATGGATATAGATTTCATATATAAGATTATGATAAATATTAAAGGACTCAAAATTATGGTGTGGTTATTGTCGGTGAGACTAGTGAACATAGTGAGAATATTGATTACTATGGAGTTTTAACTGATGTTCTTGAATTGCAATTCACCGGAAGAAGAGTGATTTTGTTTCAATGTAATTGGTTTGATGTGTATGATAAAAAGAAAGGAATTAAAACAGGTATTGCAACTGTTAATTGGGGACGATATTTGAAAATAAATGAGCCTTTTATATTAGCGGACCAGGCATATCAAGTATTTTATGCTAATGATAACTCCAATAAGGGTTGGCGTGTAGCAAGAAAGACGCAACCTCATGATTCCTATGAGATTTTGCAGCAAATAGATGGTGATGTTGTTGATTTAGAAAATCCTACACAAAATAAATAAAAAGAACAATTGAGGTGAAGTATCTCTTTATGCCATTACCATATTCATATTGTTATACATTCTGATTACATGATCTTTTAGTTAGTACATTATTTTATAATGTCTTAATTTATTTTTTTGTAGGTTTGATATGAAACCATCAAAGAATAAAAATGAGGTGGCATCCACTATGAAAGCTACTACCAAATATGCATTTGTTGCACCAGGTGCTATACGGAAGGGTCGAGGGAGAAGGCTTAAACCAATATTCTCTTTAGGGGTATCTGGACCAGATATTCAATTTTCTCCATCTACTGATCAAGTTATGCAATACAACCAAATTGTTGAAACAAGTATGGTTTCTCAAATTTATTGTATTATCGATTTGTACACTTAAATTTTAGTGCTAAACTTTTTACTAATATTATTTCTTATACCAGGTGCAGTAGCGAAAGGACGAGGGAGAGGGCTTAGATCTATGTGTTCTTTGGGGGTATCTGGAATGGGACCAACGAATAAAAATTTATTGGTCCTTGAGAAAGGGCATATGCAAACTAATTTCATCTACTGATGATGTTATGCAATACATCCAAAAAAATTCAATGAGTAGGTTTTTCAAGAGCTTTTGTCTTTTAGAATCAAATTTGTAATTATTTAGATTTGATTTTCTGTACTAATATGATTTCCTGCACTGGGTGCTCTAGAGAAGGGACGAGGGAAAGAGCTTAGATCTAGGTGCTCCCTTGTGGTTGTCCTAGTTATTAAGATAGTTATAGGCTATGCATCAGGTTAAAGGTTGTAGGATCTGTTTAGTACACTCACTGACCTTTTTTCATAACAATGATTTCATGTTTCAAGTGTAGGTGTTGAAAATGTTCTATAGTAAATTAATGAAAATAGCTTGCGGCATAATGTGTTGTAACTTCTCATTTCTATTCATGTTTTTAACTGAATTTAATTTAACACCAAACTTTTAGTAATATGATTTCTTATATCAGGTACTCTAGGGAAAAGACAAGGGTGAGAACTTAGATCTATGTGCTCCTTTGAAGAATCTCAAAATGAGGAACGATCTTTTCATCAGAATGCTTATTATGCAAGTCAAAGTATGTCAATACCTTTAAGAGCACAAGATTAGACTATACTGTAATGGTGGTAAATAAATGATACACGTGGAATTATATTTGGCTGACAAAACGTGATACGTGGAACAATAAGGAAATGACTACTAAAATATTATGATTAAAAGGTGTACGAGTTACAAGAGGTACGAGTCAATCACTCACGGGATAAAAGAGAACCTATGTTCGAACCTAAAATGGTCGATGAAGAGGCACGGGCAGAATGAACCAATACAGTAAAAAAGAAAGATTCATGAACCTCCAATTAATGAGGAAGGGGAATCAGAATCGTTACAGAATCTTCATGAACAGTTACGATTACCAATTATAAAGGATCACTAATGTCATTAAAGCTCATAATGATTCGGCCATAAATGGTAGGAAACGTTATATTTGTAAACTTCTATATAAGGGGAGAGAATTTTACTTGTAAGGACACTTTCTGACTTCTATTGGAATGCAATTATTTTCTTTTATTAATTATTTCAATATCTCTTGTCAATTTTATTTCCTTTCAAGTGGTTTATTGAAGAAGAAAGTAATTTCTAGGTTATTAGTAACCCGAGTTCTTCTAAAATTAGGCTTTGACTAAAAATCTTTTTTTTTTGCTTAAACAAATTGGTTCCGCTGCCGGGAATCTGATAATCTTTTTACCTTCCAAATTGTACTTTCTCATAACCAAATCATGTCAACTGTCAACGACGACAATGAAAACAACCAGCAGGTTGGAGGATATCCAGTTCCTTCACCACAAGAAACTCCATGTGATTCTCGAGAAGGAACACCTGAAAGATCTGCGTCTCACACAAATGAACAACATGGAGATGAGCTGACCGTTGAGCAAGATGCCATGAGACAAAGCTTCCAAGATTTTGTGAGGGGACTGCCAACTGTACCACTAACTCCTCACCCAAATAATACTGCAACCATAGAAAATCCACGCTCGGGGCTTGCTAATTCAGGAAGTGGGGGAACTCCTAATGAATCACGTGATGGGAGACCAGGTAAACCTAATAATTATGATTCACAAAATTTGCTACTAACTTTGTAGAAACAGGTGAAAGAGAAAAATGACCACATTGAACAAATACATGTGTACCACCAGTGATTAAAGGAGTGGATATTGATAAATATTCACAACAACCTTGGAAGTCGAGCGCAGCCCCATTGTCAATTCCTAAGAATTTCAAAATGCCTGAAATCCCAAAATATAATGGAATAATTGACCCACGAGATCATGTAACTGCATTCACAACTGGCGTAAAAGGCAATGATTTGACCAAGCAAGAAATTGAGTCGGTTTTGACCAAAAAATTTGGAGAAACACTCACGAAAGAGGCTTTAATATGGTATTCTCTTTCACCTGAAAATTCTATTAATTCTTTCGATGAGCTTGCAGATTTGTTCATAAAAGCACATTCTGGAGCTCAAAAAGTTGAAAAAGGGATGGAATATATCTTCAAGGTAAAACAAAGAGATGCTGAGTTACTCAGAGAGTTTGTGGACAGATTTCAACGAGAGAGAAAGATGCTTCCACGAGAACCTGATAATTGGGAAACCATGGCGTTTGCAAGTAATCTAAATGAAAAAAGTTTAGAAGCCACAAGAAGACTCAAGGAAATCTTACGAAAATTCCCTGCAACAACATGGAATGATGTATATAGATATAGCACCAAGTTGCGGATTGAATAAGACATCATTGCACAGTCAAGGGTTGATGAAAGAACAAATTCGAGGCGGTCAGAATCTGCAAAGAGGTCCAGTAAAAACATATACAAGACTTATATGGGACCCACGGGACGAGACTCACTATATAAGACATAAAATGTACAGTCTGACCATAGATTGAGGAATAGAGATACAGATTCATCATCTAGGTTCATAAAGGAACGAAAGGGGAGATAGTACTAACCAAATTTGCAGAAAGAGTCATCAAAGATACGAAATTTCAAGTAATAGACACGGACATGGCCTATAATTTAATTCTTGGGAGGCCATGGATTCATAAAATGGATGTTATACTATCTACAATACATCAAGTTATTAAATTTCCTTTGAAATGGAGAATTTAACAAATCCGAGGAGATCAACAAGTTTATAAGAATATCAATTCAGTGGTGGACTCACACAAAGTAAGCAAAGATACAAATGAAAATCTCGTCGAAGACGTAGTAAATCAGATCTCATCTGAAAGTGGCTCAAGGCAAACTGATGTGGATTCAAGACCGGATGTCATTCAAGAACCTGAGGATAATGAAAACATCAAAACAACAATTGAACAGCTCAAAGTTGTTGTGTTATTCGATCAATGGCCAAACCGAAAAGTTTATATTGGAGCGAAGCTGAGCCCAGGATTGGGAGGTAACTTAGCTGAATTTTTAAAAAGCTAATACATATTGTTTTGCCTGGTCGCATTCAGATATGATAGGTATACCTCCGGAGGTGATGACTCATAAATTGAATGAAAATCCATCATACTTACTTGTCAAATAAAAGAAGAGGAAGAAAGGCTCTTTCAAAAATCAAGTGATTCAAGATGAGGTACAAAAACTCTTAAAAATCGGTTCAATACGGGAGGTAAAATACCCTAATTGGTTAGTTAATACCGTGGTAGTTCCAAAAAAGAATGGAAAATGGTGGGTTTGCGTAGATTATACTGATTTAAATAAAGCTTGCACAAAATATTCATTCCCTATACCACATATAGATAAATTGATTGATTCTACCGCAGGTCATGAGCTGTTTAGTTTTTTATGCATATTCAGGTTATAATCAAATAAAGATGGATTCCCTAGATGAGAAAAAAAAACTCATTTATTACAGACATGGGGGACTTATTGTTAGAAAGTCATGTCTTTTGGTTTGAAAAATGATGGGGCCACGTATCAAAGGTTGGTCACCAAGATATTTCAGAAACATCTGGGGAAGACTATGGAAGTCTATATTGATGATATGCTAGTCAAATCTGCACGAGCAGAAGATCACTTTCAACATCTTTCAAGTACCTTTGAGATCCTCCGCAACTATAGTATGAAATTAAACCCAGAAAAATGTGCCTTCGGCGTAGCATCAGGTAAGTTTTTAGATTTTCTTGTATCTAACTGTCACGACCCAAATTCCCAACCTTAGGGATCGTAGTGGCGCCTAACACCACACTTGCTAGGCAATCCAATGTTAGAATTCGAGTAGCTAATTTCCTTTGATTATTTTCTTAAGCATCAATAAATAAATTTAAAGTAAACTTAATTTAAATAATTTCCAAAGATAAAATAATAAACAATTGAATAAAAATGAACCACGAACTAATCATTTAATAGATCTAGAACTACCCTAGAGTCTGGTGTCACAATTCACGAACTACTAAAGAATACTACAAACACTGGGCTGAAAGAAATAGTGTAACTGTTCTGAATATACTAAAACAGTTTTATAAAAATAGGAGAAGACTCTCGGGATCTGCGAACGCTGGCAGATATACCTCGTGTCTCCGAATAAATAGATGGCTGCTCCAAAAACCTCTACTGCTGGCTAGTACCTGGATCTGCACAAAAGAGTGCAAAGTGTAGTATCAGTACAACCAACCCCATGTACTGAGTAAGTGCCGAGCCTAACCTCAACGAAGTAGTGACGAGGCTATGGCGGGGCATTAACAACATATAACCTGTGACAGTAATATATACAATAACATAATAAAACAATTCTACACGAACAAAAAAAATATAACCGAGACAATAAATATAAAGCAAGAAGGAAATCTAAACAAATAATTAAGTACTGCGACAACAATGAAATAACTCTGCCGCCTTTTCCAGGCCTCAGCTATAACCAACTCTCAAATAATTTCCATGTTTCCAAACTTTAACTTTAAATAAAAGTAGTGCCAAGACCCACATTTTATTACGGACCTCCCAAGATCTTCGGAACACGGATCCGGGTCCGTTTACTCAAAATGTTGAACAAAGTCAATTTTAATAAAATTTTAACTCTAGAAATTACTATTTCTCATATTTTCACATAAAAGCTTTCTAGTTTCACGCCCGGACTGTGCATGCAAATCGAGATATTTAAAATTAACCCTTTTAGGGTTGTTAAGCCTAGAACAGAGTCTAATTTCACAGAATGGCCCCTTGGTTCATCACAATCTCCACTTCTAAAACAAACGTTCGTCCTCGAACGGACATAGAAAATTACCTGAAATGGCAAACATAACCGACCCTGCATCCTCAAAACACCATCATCTCCAACTGTAACCTGCTTGGAATCACCGTGCCGAACTTTGTCCCTAAGGGCCGCCAAATGTGGGTCATCATCCTGTTGCTCCCGAATATGCTCAAATAGGGAAGACCGAGCGACTGTACAAGCTAGAACACTGCTGGGGGAAATATCTAACCTCACAAACTGATTAGCCAACTTCTGAATATCTGAAGCTAACGGTCTCTCACCAACTGGAATATACGCAAGGCTGCCCATACTCACCGCTTCTATGTTCTTAATGGTTGTTCATAGCCAATTACGAAATTATCAAACAGCTTCACGTTAGCAATAATCTCCTTTCAAACCATCACAATACTGATAACGAGATGCGATTCATGAAGACCCCATAATTATATACCCGACTTAACATGTCTCATTTAACGCCACAAGGGCGGTACATACCTCATAGGTCAAAGCTCAATAATTATAACACGAATTTGGTAAAATATGCACAGTTAATTAATTTATTTATTTCCTTATTTATTTATTTAATTATTATTAGTATTACTTTTATTATTATTTATTCATTTATTAAGATTTTGTCATTATTTTTTATACATAAATTGTTGAATCAGCCTAACAGGCATGACTCCCTACCAGTACTATAACAAAATTTTAATTCACAAGGAGAATTTAAACACAAGAACTTCCGTCACCAGGACCTCATCCTTACATAACTTCCACCGCGGCTCGTAGCCTGATTTAAACATCTCAAATCATATTAAAATGCGAGGATCTCGTCCTCAATTCTGAATCACAAGCAACATGCGTATCGTGCCAATCGAAACATTCCATTTTCTTCCTTTAAATATTTCCCATTAAATAAAATTACCAAGTAATGATAGACGCAGCTATCTCTATAGAATCTCTCAATACAATTATTCACATAAGTAGGTTTTTGAGTTATGAAGCTCGCCCGAGAGTAAAGCATATTAGAAGAATTTTATTAGTTATGCATAACTGTATTAAGTTCAGGAAGTCATCACTTTATACTACTTAGAGATTGTTCTTGTAATGACACTATTTAATGTAACGACCTCAGCCATACCATGGAAAATTTATCATCAGGCTGGGTCTCCACCTCTAGGAATCTAACCTCCACTTTCGACATTTCAGCCCCTTCTTCCCTAGCTGGTTATATAGTTGATTTGTAACTGCAATGGGGCACGTAGCCTGAGTGCACTGATGAATTTTGACTCTCCCAAATCTAGAACAGTTCCTACCACTAGCTGAAATAAAGTATTATCTTGCCCTGAGTCGCACAAATTTTTTACAATCATAATTGAGTCCTTTAATGAGTCTAGGGACTCGCCCTCTGGCTTTATGAACTGAAGTAGGAGTATGATAGGCTAAATTATCAAACCTGATGGCATATCCTGACACCGTCATGGTGACCTGACGCAACTGTTCAAACCCTATGCGCCACGTATTATGGAGAGTCCGAGAAGCAAATCTTTCAAAAGCATTTATGAGAACTGAGTCAAGTAATTGATGCTGCATTGGCTGGTCATCCTCTTCGTAGGCTTGTCACAAACACCGGCGGCCAATTTCTTCTTTTACTATGTTAACTCAACACTGCTGAGCTACCCCCTTTATTCATATACTTTTTCATCATTCTTTTGGGGTAATTCTCTCTATTGATGCACAATGATCTCAAAAGTAGAGCTCTATACAGATAAACCTTGGCACGAACCATATAGTTTAGAAGCTTGTCAACCACTGTACTCCCTCGAGAGCACCCCAAAATCCGCAACCGTGACTTCCACGCTGAGTAAACCTTCTGTAGATTCAAAGTTTGTTATATAACTCCTTTGGTACTGAGGTATAGGGTTATTAAGGTGGCAGACATATCGCAAGTCCCAGCTTTATCTCTTGCAAAATCTCAGGCCTTATACATTCCAGGCCAAAACCAATATAACACATGACCCTGCAGTTTATTCCTTGACAGTGGACTTCCCCACTTGGTATGAAGCCATAGGTCACAATGTCTGATAATTCACAATGATAAACTTCACAGCTCATATAAATCAACTTTGTTGCTTTCAACTATTCCCTTGCTATGCCATACTGGAGTAGCTATAAATCCTTCTGGGATATGGACTAGTCAAACATGTACTGACTGAGCTAAACCTCCGCGTCCAGACCCATTTGAGACTTTACAATAGGTGTTGATGTTCGAGATTTAGACTGAGATTCGCATCTGTCTCTTCCCCTAATCGTAGCTATCATTGGGGCTTCACCTCTTGTCCGGTTGTAGACACTTTGCGTGTTGTCGAGATTTGTGAGACAAGAATAGGCAAGTTCAATCATCAATGGTAGAATAAATTCGCACGATGGAGTAGAATAGAAGTGAAATACTTCCTAACTTCATAGCCTCTGAGAGATAAGTACATACGTCTCCGTACCGATCCTTCAGACTCTACCAAGTTTGTTCGTGAATTGTGAGACCTAGGCAACCTAGTGCGCTAATACCAACTTGTCACAACCCAAATTTCCAACCTTAGGGATCGTGATGGAGCCTAATACCACACTTGCTAGGCAAGACAATGTTAGAATTCGAGTAGCTAATTTCTTTTGATTATTTTCTTAAGCATCAATAAATAAATTTAAAGTAAACTTGATTTAAATGATTTTCAAAGATAAAATAATAAATAATTGAATAAAAACGAACCACGAACTAATCATATAATAGATCTAGAACTACCCCAGAGTCTGGTGTCACAATTCACAAACTACTAAAGAATACTATAAACACTGGGCTGAAAGAAATAGTGTAACTATTCTAAATATACTAAAACAATTTTATAAAAATAGGAGAAGACTCTCGGGATCTGCGAACGCTGGCAGATATACCTCGTGTCTCCGAATAAATAGATGGCTGCTCTAAAAATCTCTACTGCTGGCTAGTACCTGGATCTGCACAAAAGAGTGCAAAGTGTAGTATCAGTACAACCGACACCATGTACTGAGTAAGTGTCGAGCCTAACCTCAACGAACTAGTGACGAGGCTACGGCAGGGCATTAACAACATATAACCTGTGACAATAATATATACAATAACACAATAAAATAATTCTACACGAACAATAAAAATATAACTGAGACAATAAATATAAAGCAAGAAGGAAATCTAAACAAATAATTAAGTACTGCGACAACAATGAAATAACTCAGCCGCCTTTTCCATTTACATTTAGATCCCACAGTCTTCTTTCCAACAGGTAAATCAACAATCTCCCATGTCTTATTCTTCTCAAGTGCACTCATCTCCTCCATCATCGCCCTCTTCCAGTGAGGGGCACACTAGTTGCCCATTGCTAGAACTTCCAGCGCTAAGGTGGTAGCTGTCACGAATCAAAGTTTCAAAAGCCAAAAGAGAGATTTTCCAACAAGAAAAAGTTGGTTGAGACCCGACGAAGGCCTATGCTACAGTAAGAAAAAAAAGTACGTTGAGGTTACGAAGTCCAGATGCTTCCTCCAGATCTAACGTCTCTATCAACTAAATTCTCTTTTCTTCACCGGATCGATACTAACTTACCTCGGGATTAGTCGGCTAGAGAGCGGGGCTATTCAAGACCAGACAAGTTTCTTCCTCGCCTCGCAGCGGCGGCAAAGATGCTCAATATCATTTGATTGAATAGTTGACCCAGCCCCTTGTCCGTCTCAACCTGAATGAGTCTATAACCCTTCTCCCAGAAGCTAGTAGTTTGGCTAAGAACAGATAATCAGAAGAAAATGATCGGGCAGGGATGCAAAGAAGGAACTTGCAAAGCCAACACAAGAGAAAAGAAATATGTTCACCCTCGGCAGTCAATAAAATAGAAGAGTGAGGAGGGATTTTTTGGCAAAGCAAGACTGATTAGCTCGCCTAAGGGTCGTAGCGGAAATTCCGGTAAGCCTATCGATTCAAGCAAGTCCGACTAGTTTAGGCGCCGCCTTCGTGGCATAAACCATGCCTAGATACCCGAAAACTGGTTTTCCCGAAAAAGTAGAAATGATATGACTTATGATACCGGATCCAGGCAGAATGGGAATATACACCTCTGGATGACCGAATAACCAAAAAAGCATCTCAAATAAGGTCCTCACTCAGCTCTCAGGCTGTCTGGGAATAGCTCCACCAGACATAAAAGAAAGGAGTGTAGGATTGGTAAGCTTTCCCAGAAAGAAGCTAGTCGACTAGGGTTGCCTGCGCGCCCAAAAGAGATGATTCACTTGTCCCCTTGTCCATAGGGACCTCGTGGCGTACAACCGAAACGAATCCCGCTAGATAGACGCCCTTTCTCTCTTTTTACAGCCTCGTGGAGGGACAAAAGAAGGGAAGTTACAGAACGGGGAAGTGAAGGCTCGCGAAGTAGACAGCAAGCAGCAAGTAGCAAGAAAGAGCTTCTGAAATAGGTACTTTCCGACCAACTGCCCAAACGGAAAATGGGAATGAGCAACTCCAACCAGCTTTTTTGAAGATGTCTGATGCGGATGTCATGAAAGAGGCGATTAGAATGGTACTCGAATCCATTTATGATCTCGAGTTTCCAGACACATCGCATTCCGCTCGAGTCGAGGCTTCCACTCCGTCCTAAGACGGAAAGCCAGGTGCTCTTATTTTACGACGGTAGGGACGATTGCTTTCAATACTGACCAGAAAGACACCAAATTCTCCTTTAGGTGCTTGTTAAATAGGAGAAATAGAACAAATCTCTTAACACATTACTCTTGTTAGTGAATCTCCATCTTTTTTTTTGGTTTCTCATCCGGTGTTCGGTACCCGCATTGGAATCCGACTAATCCGAATTCGCGTCGCGTAGGGCCCATTTGGGGGAAGAGAGGGGAGGAAGAGAGTTCTAATTATTCTCTTCCTTCCATACAGGTCTGCTAGCGTCCCATCTTTTTCTTACTTGAATGAAGAAAGACAGAACCTCTATTTCGGCCACAGCCAGCAGTTCGCTTTCCACTTCCGAATACCAAAGAGCGATTGAGAGAAGAGCAGTACGTAGGACTTAAAAAGAGGGTTCCTTCCTCTCTTCACTCTCCGAATTTCGATCGTCACCTTTCTGGTGCCAAAGGCCTACCCTTACACTTTACAGGAAATTCTAAAGGAAGAAGTCGAAAAGGAAAAGAAAGTCACCTTTCCTGCCAACCTCCTGGCTTATTCTTATACTGATCGAGCTGCACTATTTTCTATTCTAATAGATTCCACTTGCTAGCGCTAGCGCACTATGGCTTTTCAGCCTTCTGCAGGTCCGCTCTGTAGGATTTAAACCTACGACATCGGGGCTGACTCCTTTTTTTAGGCAAGAGGACCCCTACTGATATTGACTGACCGGCTATAAGTAGGCCATTTGAGCGATGGATGTCCAACCTTTAGATCTCTTCTTTCTCAATAAAGGTGGGTAAGCGCACACAAGCTAACTTCAGGTATGCAGTTATTTCTCAAGCGATTCCTTCGGATCTTAGGTGCGACCTTACGATATATCCGCACATAGTCCTGGTTGGAAGACAAGCGCCATCCAATGAGGCAGATTAATTCCCCCAAAGTGGATGATTGCTCCTCTTTGGCAATCTATCCTGGCGGAGCCCTTTTCGACGGTTTTAGAGAGAGGAAATCCTTTTCTAGACCGACCAGTCATGATGCATCATAATCAAAAGGCCGTAAAGTAAAGAAGACCTATGCATCAGTGTACTGTCATGATCACATATTAGCTCGATTTTATTGACGGCATGAAGGCGAAGCTGCCTATTTCTTAGGGCGTTTGTCCATCGAGTCAGTAGCACGCTTGCAAAGGGTTACTGTCAATAGTCAGTAGCATTGCTTCTATGATCTTAGGAGCACTGGCCTCCATGGCCCAAAGTTCCCGGAATATAAGACAAGAAGGAGGTTTGACATCACTTGTGACACAAGAAGGTCAGATCACCAAAGGGGGGAAGAAAGGTCAGCACTTGAGAGGCTTGCTTCGCTCAAAGGTGGGAAGAAAGGTCAGCCCATCTATGAGCGAGGATTCCTCTATCTCTTGCTCGCTTTGATTGGGCTCTGACAGCTTAGGGAAGAATGATGGGTCGNCTCTATTGGGCGGACAATTACCTTTCTTTAACTAGGTGAAAGAGCAAATCAGACATTTCATTTCTTATTATAAGAAATTTGAGAGAGCGAATGAGATTGATCGAAAACATAGTCTGAATTGGATGTGTGAAGCATGCCGCCAGCTTTTCATCCTGATGCCAGGAGCTGGTATGGGAAATCTCAGGGCCTTACTTATTCAGGGGGGACTTGATTCTGAAATGGAATGATTGTTCGGCTCGATAGAATTGTTTAGAATCCTCTCCTAGCTTCCTCTTTCCATAGATATGCAGACTATAAAATGTCGATCGTAGACAAATGGGCATCCCTAGAATCAGCTGCTCTCCTTCCTGTTGGAGGAAGACAATGCGAAATCGTAATCGTAATCATAAAAAGATAATCAAAACCTTCTACTTGAAAGCACCTATTAAAGAAGAGGGACGGGGACAGGAGCTAGAAGAACTAAACCAAAAGAAAATGGCCATAGAAGGCTAGCTTTCAGAATAAAAAAGGCACATTATTAGCATGAGAGGGGGATGCTTAGACAAGAAAAAAACATTCAACAAAACTTCAAAAATTCGCAATAGCTATTGGGATTGGTCGAGTTCCAGCGGGGATCGGATCTTTGCAGCGCGGATTGATAGCGGATCGAAGGGAGTGCGATAGGGCATCATCTATCCGGTTCGGTGTCGGACTCCTTTGTGAATCAGTCCCTTTCCTTGTCTTCAAGAAGATAATCCGCTTTCCTAAAATCCCTACTTTATTGCTCTAGCTATTGACTCATATGGCACTGAAATTGGATAGAGAATTGTCATTTGATTTGATCCAAAAAAAACACAGGGCGGAGTTACCTTATTGGTGAGTCTGTAAAGGGTATACACAGTGAAATTCCAGCCAAGTGGGGAGATTGAGAGATATAAAGCAAGTTTAGTGGCAAGAGGATTCACACAAACCAAAGGAATAGACTATGGCGAGACCCTTTCAACAGAGGCAAAGGTCAGCGANTCCCTTTGCCATTTCCTTGCGCTAGCTATCCACTCCTCTTTTCACTTTTTATCATCATCATTTCAATTTCTTTTCTGTTCTAATTCGAATTCCAGCTTTGGAATCTCTCTTCCTTCTTTGGCTCTCTTTTCTTTATTAATTATCTAATAGACTTCTCTCTTTAGATAGATTTTGCTTTTCATAATGTTTCCTTATGATTTTTCTTTTTTTCTAAAGTGGTATTCTCCCTTATATCTATCTTTAATTGAATTATGGAATTTTCTCCCCGAGCTGTGGAACTAACAAGTCTATTATAAAGTCGAATTAGAAACTTTTACACCAATTTTCAAGTGGATGAGATCGGTCGAGTGGTCTCAGTTGAAGATGGAATTGCACGTGTTAATGGATTGAACGAGATTCAAGCTGGGGAAATGGTTGAATTTTCCAGCGGTGTGAAAGGAATAGTACCTAGTTCAGTGACGCCTATTGCCTTCGTCTTATTCAAAAGTTATTGGCAGAATGCCTTCAATCTAGTCATGTTTGAAGCAAGGAACCAATCGTCATGCTTAACTTAACATACACATTTTGTAGAACTTATGCCCCTCCTCTCTTTTAGTAGAATCAGGCTGAACTCTAGTTCCCCCACCTTTTAGCATTCTTGGGCCCTACTATGTATTCAAATTAGAGTACCCTTTCTTCCACTTCCGAAGGATGGAGGGGGTATACAACGAAAAAAGCGTCGAAGGGGTTGGGGGTATATTGAATAGACTTTGACTAAGAATAAGGTTCCCTTATCTTCCACTCTATCTCCTTATTAGCGCTGCATCTCCTGTCCAACCAAGTGAAGAATATCTTGTCCAAGCTTAGGCATCAGCTATAACCAACTCTCAAATAATTTCCAAGTTTCCAAACTTTAACTTTAAATAAAAGTAGTGCCAAAATATGAAAAATAGTAATATAAATAGTAAGTTTTCAGATCTTTAATTTTCTTTGAAAATCAGTAAAAATATAAATGTCCTCCCTTATCGCTCCTTGTTGCGGCGTGCAACCCGCTCCCACCTGACCACCCTTATTTCTCCTCCCTAAATATATCACCCTTATTACTCATGTTGCGGCGTGCAACCCGATCCCACCTGTCCACCCTTATCACTCCTTGTTGCGGCGTGCAACTCGCTCCCACCAGAAATATCATATCAATTTATTCATAATTTCACAATTCAAGTCAAAGCCTTTCACAATATTTATTTCTCGACAATTGTAAACAAAACAAGTTTCACTTTAAAAAACAGTAAAAGCATAATATGAAATAATGACAATAAAACAATGAGTGTTCCAACCTTTATTTTATGAACAGTAAAACATGCATATTCTCCCTTATCATTGTCTTGTTGCGGTGTGCAACCCGATCCCACCTATTCACAATATCACAATCAATTTTTTCACCCATATCACAATCAATTATCCACCCTTATCATATCCCCCTTATCACAATCAATTTTGTTTATTCATAAAAAACTTTCACAGTTCAGGCCAAGCCTTTCACAACACCGAGAATTTGATTGTTATCACAACCCTCATTAACTTGAGTTATATGCTTTGTAACTTTATTGTATGCAACTTTGTTTTTAAGAAAACTGAGAATTTGATGTTTTAAAGGAATTGTTATTTGAAAAGAATTGCAAGAAAGATGTTGTGTTTGCATGCGACCGCTTCACAATTTATATCCCGCGAGCGGAGTGATTCTTTCCCCTACTCTCATGGGAGCGGGCCGTATGCCACGGCAGGTTGATAGATGCATCTATGGTTCACGCTGTTTGACCCTTCGACAGTGCACAATTATTATTATTATGTTGGCCCAGGACGGATGTCCTTATTCCACTATGCACATGATATTTGCCTAATGTTTTTATGACTGTTGAACTGTGAATTATCCTGGAGGATCGACCTGAAAACTTGTAAATTTATGCTTCACTACATATTTGAATTTTCTTACGATTCGATATTTATTTTCTTACTATCCATGCTTACTTGTTGTCCTCTTTTAAATTATCACCTAAATACACTGCTTGGACCCTAGTAAGTGTCAGTCGACCTCTCTTCACTACTTCTTTAAGATTAGGAGGGATACTTACTAGGTACATATTGTTTATGTACTCATGCTACGCTCTGTACTTAATTGTACAGGTTCTGAGGCAGGTGCATCTGGGTTCCAGTCCGGAGCTCGTTCCTGAGTTTTACTGGTCGAGGCTTCACGATGAGTTGCTCTTCTTGGCGATTTCCAGAAGCACTTTGGAGCTATTCTTTTGTTATTTCTGTCTATACTTACTCAGCAAAAGGACAGACTTTCATTCTTTTGATATTATTCTACTAGATGCATGTAGACTTGTGACTCTAGTTCCTGGCACTCACACGCTAGTAGACTTTATTATCGTTAATTATGACTTCATGATTATTTATTTTGCATAAAATTTGCCTAAGTTATCCGTTTCTACTTAATGTCTCAAAACTAAGTTAAGCAAGGGTTGAAAAATGTTTCGGTAAACTACCTGAAATCACTAGTAAATAATGGTTGGCTTGCCTGACGGCGGTGTTGGGCGCCATCGCAACCTGAGTTAGGATTTGGGTCGTGATAACATGGTATCAGAGCTCTAGGTTCACGTAGGTCTCACAAGTTACGGTCAAACCCAATAGAATCATGCGGATCGGTACGGAGACGTCTATATTTATCTTCGGGAGGCTATAGGGCGTTAGGAAATCTCTCTTTATTCACCTCCTATCGTGCAGTTGATGGTATACTAAATCTCACTCTTCTATTCTCTCACAGATGGTGAGGACGCGAGCAGCTGATGTTTTGGACCTGGGACGGGCCGCTACCCCCATCATCTGAAGCCGGGGGAAGGCACCGGCCTGAGGTAGGGGACGAGGGCATCCCAGGGCTGTACCAGTCGCACCCCCAGCGGATCCAGTAGAGGATCCCATCACTGAGGAGCAGGGCGAGGTGACCGCAGCAGATCCTGCCCCTTTGGATTTTACAACAGTGCCAGGATTTCAGGAGGTCATGGGCCGTATGATGCGGTTCATGGACACCATGACTCAAGTTGGTTTATTTCCAGCAGATTCGACCACATCTCAGGCGGGAGAGGGAGCACAGACCCCTACTGCACAGTCCGCTGGACATGCAGCAGCAGTATATCAGACCCCGGGTACATTGCCCGTGGGCGGGGTTCAGCCAGTAGCAGCAGCAGCACCTGAGCCCAGACCAGCTGCGAACAGCGATCCACAGAAGTTATTAGACAGATGGACCAGATTGCACCCACCTGTCTACGGAGGTGAGCATCATGAGGACGCACATGACTTTATTGACAGGTGTAGGGACAGACTGCACAACATGAGGATACTGGAGTCTCATGGAGTCGACTTCACTACTTTTCAGCTAGAGGGTAGGGCCCGTATATGGTGGCAGTCCTATATTCTTGGCAGACCGGCATATTCCCCTCCCATCACTTAGGAACAGTTCACTCAGTTATTCCTGGATAGATATATTCCACCCTCTGAGAGGGAAGAGTTGCGGTATCAGTTTGAGCACCTGGAGCAGGGTCAAATATCAGTGACTGACTACGAGGCTAGGTTTTCAGAGTTGTCTCGTCACGCAGTCATGATACTTCCTACTGATGAAGAGAGAGTGCGGAGATTTGTAGATGGCTTGCATCTAGGTATTAGGTCCAACATGGCCCGAGAGGTGGAGATGGGGACTCCTTATCAGCTTGTGGTAGAGATTTCTCGCAGGATCGAGGGTTATCGGTCGAGGAGCAGAGAGCAGGGTCAGCAGGATAAGAGGGCTAGATTTTTCGGGGATTTTAGAGGTGCTCCAACTAGGGGCAGAGGTCAGTTTGGCAAGGGCCAGCCCAGTAGGCCCCCATATTCAGCACCACCACCACCTCCACGAGGTGTCCCATCGAGGCCTTATTTCAGCGCCATGTAGGAGAGTTCTTACCTCCCACTAGCTATTCAGGGTTCCTCCGGCGGGTATTCTGGTCATCTAGGGTCTACCAGCCCTTATTTCAGTTTATGCCAGAGAGTTCATATCGTCCTCCCGCTATTCAGGGTTCTTCTTCAGGGAAATAGGCCATGGTGCCGGGAGGTTGTTATGAGTGTGGGGATCCAGGTCACATGAAGAGGCATTTTCCCAAGCTTCGAGGCAAGGCAGTGCAATAGGGTCATCAACCTATAAGGTCAGCACTAGCGGTTCGGCCACCCAGAGGTGGAGGGCAGGTTGGTAGGGGTCGTCCTAGAGATGGAGGCTAGGTAGGGGGAGCCCAATCAGCTCCTGTCTATTCCGGTGGAGGTCAGTCATCCGGCGCTCCAGCCAGATTCTATGATATTCCAGCCAAATCAGATGCAGTGGCCTCAGATGTCGTGATCACATGTATTATTTCAGTATGCGGTAGAGATGCATCGGTATTATTCGATCCAGGGTCCACTTATTCATATGTATCAGCCTTATTTGCTCCTTCCCTGGATATTCCTCGTGAGTCCTTGGGCACTCCTGTTTATGTGTCCACTCCTGTGGGCGATTCTATGGCTGTGGACCGGATTTATCGGTCCTGTGTGGTTACATTCTGTGGGTTCGAGACCAGAACAAACCACCTGTTGCTCGATGTGGTTGATTTTGAGGTCATTCTGGGCATGGATTGGATGTTTCCCTATCATGCCATTCTAGATTGCCATGCCAAGAATGTTACTCTAGCCATGCCCGAGTTGCCGAGATTGGAGTGGAGAGGTTCCTCAGTTAGTGTCGCTAGTCAGGTCATTTCTTTCTTGAAGACTCGACATATGGTCGAGAAGGGTTGTTTCTCTTATCTTGTGTATGTTCGGGACACCACCAACGAGTCTTCGACGATTGATTCAGTGCCAATAGTTCAAGAGTATGATGATGTATTCCCTTCAGACCTCCCAGGCATGCCACCGAATCGTGACATTGATTTCTTCATTGACTTAGCTCCGGGCACCCAACCCATAACTATTTCCCCTTATGCATGGCTCCGAAGGAATTGAAGAAATTGAAGGAACAACTCGAGGAGTTATTGACTAAGGGGTTTATCAGACCGAGCGTATCACCTTGGGGTTCTCCGGTGCTATTTGTGGAGAAGAAGGATGGGACTATACGGATGTGTATTGAATACCGCCAGTTGAACAAGGTCACCATCAAGAACAAGTACCCGTTGCCGCGTATCGTTGATTTTTTTGACCAGTTGCAGGGTGCTCGGGTGTTTTCTAAGATTGACTTTAGATCGGGGTACCATCAGGTGAAGATTCGGGACTCGGATGTTCCGAAGACTGCCTTTTGTACGAGATATGGTCACTATGAGTTCCTGGTGATGTCCCTTTGGCTTGACTAATGCCCCAGCAGCATTTATGGACTTGATAACATGGTGTTCAGGCCTTATATTGATTCTTTTGTCATCGTCTTCATTGACAACATTATGATTTACTCACGTAGCTTAGGGGAGCACGAGAAGCATTTGACGTGCTCCAGACATTGCGGGAACAGAAGTTGTATGCTAAATTCTCTAAGTGTGAGTTTTGGTTGGATTCTGTGGCATTCTTGGGGCATGTGGTATCCGGAGAGGGTATCAAGGTTGATCCTAAGAAGATTGAGGCAGTTCAGAGTTGGCTACGCCCTACTTCAGCTATAGAGATCAGGAGCTTCTTGGGTCTAGCAGGTTATTATCGCCGATTTGTGGACGGTATTCATCCATTGCAGCTCCTCTGACTAGATTTGCCCAGAAGAATTCCCCATTTCGATGGCCCGACGAGTGTAAGGCGAGCTTTCAGAAGCTCAAGACAGCATTGACCTCAGCACCAGTTCTAGTAATGCCTTCTGGTTCTGGGATGTATACGGTTTATTGCAATGCTTCACGCGTTGGTTTGGGTTGTGTGTTGATGCAGGAGGGGCGAGTTATTGCATATGCTTCACAGAAACTGAAAGTTCATGAGAAGAATTACCCTGTGCACGATCTGGAGTTGGCGGCGACTGTTCATGCTCTTAAGATTTGGAGGCATTACTTATATGGGATGTCTTGTGAGGTTTATACAGATCACTATAGTTTGCAGCACTTGTTCAAGCAGAGGGATCTCAATTTGAGGCAGCGCAGGTGGCTTGAGTTGCTGAAGGATTATGACATCACCATTTTTATTATCCGGGAAAAGCGAACGTGGTAGCAGATGCCTTAAGCAGGAAGGCAGAAAGTATGGGTAGTTTGGCTTTCATTTCAGCAGAGGAGAGACCTCTAGCTTTGGACATTCAATCCTTGGCTAATCTCCTGGTGAGGTTGGACCTTTCCGAGCCCAGCCGAGTTCTTTCATGCGTGATGGCTCAGTCTTCATTATTGGGGGAGATCAAGACTCGACAGTATAATGATTCGCACTTGGTGGATCTCCGAGAGATAGTGGTTCAGGGTTGTGCCAAGGAGGTTTCTATTTGCGAGGATGGTGTTCTGAGACTTCAGGGTCGCTTATGTGTCCCTAATGTTGATGGCCTGAGGGAGAGGATTCTAGAGGAGGCTCACAGTTCACGGTATTCTATACATCTTGGTTCTATGAAGATGTATCATGACCTGAGGCAGCACTACTGGTGGAGATGGATGAAGAAAGACATAGTGGAGTATGTGGCTAGATATCTAAATTGCCAGCGGGTTAAATATGAGCACCAGAGGCCAGGAGGCCTACTTCAGCAGATGCCTATACCTGAGTGGAAATGGGAGCGCATCACTATGGACTTCGTAGTTGGGTTGCCTCGGACTTTGCGGAAGGTTGATGCGGTTTGGGTCATTGTGGATAGTTTGGCCAAGTCGGCACATTTCATTCCAGTAGCTACCACTTACACTTCTGAGGGGTTGGCCCAGATCTACATTCGGGAGATAGTTCGGTTGCACGGTGTACCTGTGTCCATTATATCATATCAAGGTCCCCAGTTCACCTCGCACTTCTGTAGAGCCGTACAGAGTGAGTTAGGCATTCGGGTAGAGCTCAGCACAACATTTCACCCTCAGATCGACGGGCAATCGGAGCGGAAAGTTCAGATTGGAGGACAGTGGGACCAGTTCTTGCCTTTAGCCGAGTTTGCTTATAATAATAGTTATCAGTCAAGCATTGAGATGGTTCCATTTGAAGCCTTGTATGGTCGGCGATGTCGATCTCCCACCGAGTGGTTTGATCCTGGCGAGGCTAAGCTATATGGTACCGATCTGGTGAAGGATGCTTTGGAGAAGGTGAAGTTGATTCAGGAGAGACTTCGCATAGCACGGTCCAGACAGAAGAGTTACGCAGATCAGAAGGCGCGTGGTTTATCATTTATGGAGGGCGAGAAGGTTCTCTTGAAGGTCTCGTCGATGAAGGGGATTATGAGGTTTGGGAAGAAGGACAAGCTGAGCCCAAGGTTTATAGGCCCATTTGAGGTGTTGAGACGAGTTGGGGAGGTTGCTTATGAGCTTGCTTTACCTCCCAGTTTATCAGAGGTTCATCCGGTCTTTCATGTGTCCATGCTCCAGAGGTATCACGCCGACTTCTCTCACGTGGTAGATTTTAGTACAATTCAGCTATATGAGAGGTTGGGTTATGAGGAGGAGCCAATTGCTATCATTGACAGGCAAGATCGCTAGTTTAGGTCCAGGAAGGTTTCCGCCGTAAATGTCTAGTGGAGGGGCCAACCAGCCGAGGAGGCGACTTGGGAGTCCGAGGAGGACATGTGGAGCAGATATCCACACTTATTCAGCACTCCAGGTATGATTCTAGACTCGTTCGAGGACGAACGTTTGTTCAAGAGATGGAGAGTACCCGACCGGTCGAGGTTTGGAGGAGTTTGGAGTGGTACGGGAACACTTAGTTCTTTAAGGTTGACCTTAAAGGCCACGTTTTACTTCAGTCAATGTTTTCAGTAAACGACCCTGGAATAGAGATTCGAAGATTTCGGTAGGTTCATATGATGATTTCGGACTTGGGCGTGTGTTCGGAACGGGTTTTGGATGACCGGGAGTGTTTCAGCACCAAATGGTGAAATAAGAATGTCATTAAGTTCAAATTGAGGTTTGGAACGTGTTTTTGTGTTATTGAGGTCCGAACAGAATTTCGAGACCAGGAATAGTTCCGTTATGTCATTTATGACTTGCTTGCAAAATTGGTGTCATTCCGAGTAATATAGACAGGTTCGACATATTGTTAGCGAATTCAAAGAACTTGAAGTTCTTAAGTTTGATCCAATAGGTTTTGGGGTATGATTTTTAGATTTAGCGTTGTTTCGAACGTTCTGAAGGCTCGATCGAGTCCGTATTATGATTTAGGTATTTTTGGTATATTTAGACGGGGTCTCGAGTGGGTCCAGATGCCATTCGGGCATCGAGCTATGCAAAAACCAGCCTAAGAAAACTGCTGGTGCACCAGATCTTGTGCGACTGCACCTGCGGAGGTCACGTCACAGGTGCGAGACCGCTCCTACGGTCCCAGTCTCGCAGGTGCGACTCCTGAGGGAGTTGCCAATTTCCGCAGATGCGGACCCCTTTCCGCATAAGCGGAGCCGTAGGTGCGGACTTTGCTCCGCAGGTGCAAAACCAGGCCACCTTCCCCTTCTCCGCAGGTGCGAGATTTTTCTCACAGATGCGAGACCGCAGGTGCGGTCCTCGAACTGCAGGTGCGAAAAAACTGTAGACAGTGCACTTCGCTTAAACACGGGACTTAGCCATTTTTGAACATTTTTCTTCATTCTTGGGCGATTTTGAGAGCATGCAAGGGGCGTATTCGACCAAGCTACTGTGAGGTAAGTAATTCCTACTATGAATTTAGCTTATTACTTGAATTGTTAGGTAGATTAACACCACAATTAGTGAAACCATGGGTTAGAGTAAAAACCTAGGTTTTTGAAAAAAATGGGAAATTTCAAAGAAATTTGTTGAGGAATAAAAAAAAACCTATATAATATTGATCCTTAGGCCATGGGTGTTAGTTTCCTTCAATACATGCTTACGTTTTGTCCTCTTTTAAATTATCACCTAAATACACTATTTGGACCCTAGTAAGTGTCTAGTCGACCTCTCGTCACTACTTCTTCGAGATTAGGCAGGATACTTACTGGGTACATATTGTTTATGTACTCATGCTACGCTTTGTACTTAATTGTACAGGTTCTGAGGCAGGTGTATCTGGGTTCCAGTTCGGAGCTCGTTCCAGAGTTTTACTGGTCGAGACTTCACGGTGAGCTTCTCTTCTTGGCGATTTCCAACAGCACTTTGGAGCTATTCTTTTGTTATTTCTGTCTATACTTACTCAGACAGTAGGACATACTTTCATTCTTTTGATATTATTCTACTAGATGCATGTATACTTGTGATACTAGTTCCTGGAACTCACACGCTAGTAGACTTTATTTTGGGATGTAATCATTAATTATGACTTCATGATTATTTATTTTGCATAAAATTTGCCTTAGTTATCCGTTTCTACTTAATGTCTCAAAACTAAGTTAAGCAAGGGTTGAAAAATGTTTCGGTAAACTACCTGAAATCACTAGTAAATAATGGTTGGCTTGCCTGACGGTGGTGTTGGGCGCCATCGCGACCTGGGTTAAGATTTGGGTTGTGACAGTTCAAGTTTAAGGTAATGACTAAAATCCAAATCCTAGTGTGTTAGATTTCTCAAGGGTCTCAAGTGGACCCCGAGCAGTGCTCACACTAGGGAGGTTAATAGTATTGGTAGCCTTGGCTTTCAGCCGGCTAAGAATGAGAAGTTCAAGATAGCACAGGTAACAAGTGAAAGAGAATGGAAAACGATTAAGGGGACAAAATTGTTCTTAGTTTTAGGAAGCAGAGATAGCAAGTTTTAACAAGAACACATAACAGTTAATCAAAATGCCAACTAGGCTTAGAAACAGGTTCATCACTTAACAAAAAATAACACATAGGCAGAATCATATTGAAAGAATTAGGGAGAAACAAGTTTGTAGGATTGGCAGAGATTGTCATACACAGGTGCATGATACCAAACAAGTTGAAACATGATTTGGAATTATGATAAGAATACATCCTAATGTTATAAGATAGCCATGCTAACTTCACATCATGCAGCAAAACAACATTAGACATGACGGGGAAGCACAAATTATGACAATCACTAGTGAATCAAGTGAGCCAAAAACAGATTGAAAGGCATATTAGTAGAGAAGCAGTCATGGTTGATAGAAAAGGGTCTTGACACAGATTAGAACACATTACATATGCAAGATTACCATTACGGAGATTCAGAACCAAGTGGGAAAATAAATTCATGTCAGATAGTAAACGTAAGCATTTAAGTATTGACACAATAGACTAATTAACTAATAGAAGTCCAAAATATACAGATGAAGCACATTCAAACAACAGAATTGATAGTTTTAGGTAGAATTAAAGACTAAAGAGGTTCAAACAAGTGTAAAGCTGATAAGGTCATACACAAAAATAGCTCAGAACACATTAGCTTAAGAAAATCTAAATTACTCAAATTAGGTATAAGCATGTTTCAGAACTAGCAATGTTATCTGAAATTAAATGATAAAGAGACTTAAAACTACTATAAAGCTAACAGAGTTTCACACAAGAGTAGCCCAGATACACATTAAGCTATGAATTTCAGAAGTGAGAACATATGCAAATCACAGACACATAAAAATTGTGAAATTCAAGTAACTTACCAGTTAAACGAACAAACAGTAAAGAGCAAAAATTCCACAAGAACCTAGAATCTCAATGCGTCAAAGTTCCCAAGAGCTTCAAAAGAACTCTGGGAAATACTCGCACCAAGAGAAATTTTGAATAATAGAATTTCAGTGGCCAAAATGAAGTACAGAACAAGGGAATGAGGAAATCAAATAACAAAGCCCCATTTGTTTAGTGAAAGTATGTCGATCCAAAAATCTGTCTCAAATGGGAATGGGGAGGGGTTTATATAGTGACAGAAATTGAACAAGTAAACAAGGAAAACTGTAAAATCAAACATAAATAAGGAAGTAATAACATACACAATCAATAACAAAATCGAATTGGGAAAAAAAATAGGTAAACCCTAGTTGACAGAATCGAAGATTGACTGGAAATCTTGGCTAATCGGACTTATATAGCCATGGTCATGATGTATATGGACTAAGTATTGTCTAGATTCAAGCGGTTAAAGTGGAATGGCCAAATTCTGAGAGATAGTACTTTTCATGTTTAGGAAAGCACTAGGTGATACCGTAAATTTATAGAAAATAGCAAGATAACACACAAAAGGCAAGAAAATCATGAAAAGAATCCATGGTTGAGACGGATTTGGAGAGGTTGAGACGGCAGCTAAGGTTTCTGTGAGAGGGAGGAGTGTTTGAGGGAGGCTGTTGAAGAGAGAATGGGGATTAGTGTTTGGGTGAGGGGATATAAGGATAGTGGAGGGAAATGTTGTGAGCTGTTGATCAAATTTTGATCAACGGCTGGGATTAAACTAGGTTGGGGCCGATTTTTGGACTGGGTTGGGGAATTAGGTCATTTAGGTTGATGAGGTTGTTGGGCCAAGGGTTTATTTGGACCTTAATGGTCCGAAATTAATCCTTATTTTGGGCCAGAATTAAAATAGGGAATTAAGGGAAACTAATTTAATAAAATATAGTTAAATAAAATACAAAAAAATGAAATTTATGCAAATTAATATTTTAGAAAAATAGTAGGAGATTATAAAAATGTAAAATACTACCTTTGTCCTGAATAAAATGACGAATAAATAAAAATTTTAAAATATAGGCTATTGTTGCAAGATTATGTAAATAGCTTAAAAATACAAAATGTAATTAAGTAAAATATTATGAATCATATATATGGGTGCAAAATAATAAATTGGATGATTGAGTCATCACAAAATAATTTAAAGGATAATTAATAAATATTTGAACAATTTAAATGCAAGAAAATTGATTTTAAAGTTTAAAATTATAAAAAAATTAAAAATGCTTAGCCTCATGCAAGAAAATAATGAGTGATAGTGAGAAAGTAAAACATTTCTTAGCTGGAGATGCTTGCGCTAGATAATTTGTTGTCTTGAAGGTAGTGACTTGATGTGTCTGCAGATATCGTTGTTTTATTGTGCCTGCATCCAAATCGTGAGTTTTGTGGGGGTAAGGTTGGTTCATGCTTTTGCTTTCTTATTCTATCTTTGCTCCTGCCTTGAGATCCTGTTCGAATTGCCCTGGGTAACATCTGGTTGTTATAGAAATAAAGTTTTCAAAAAACATGCATACATTTGATGAATATCGTTATTTGAAATATAGTAGTATGCAATATCCAGTAATTTAGATGAACTGATGACTATGACATATTTTAGAGACATTGCGGCCTCTTTGTTTTAGAATTTTAAGGGTCACCCTCAAAATTTTGCCCCAGTTTAAATGCAAACATTTGACTGCTCCGCGTATGACGAAGTCGGCCGGACTTGCTTTAGAATTTTGATGGTCCTCCTCAAAATTATGCCCTAGTTTTTTATCATGGCAAAAATGAAAATTTTATTAAGATGTGACCGAACCCACAGGCCTTCCTACGTATCCCCTCTTATACGGGAATCAGGTCAAGCGTAGTTCAGTTACATCAAATGAAGGAATGTAAACAATCCTAAACATAGTATCTCTTGACTGCGTTTGAGTTGATAGGTTTTGGCCAAGTCTCTCCGTCCAATTCTTCAAGTATGAGTGCTCCTCCTGTTAGTACTCTGTGAACCATGTAGGGACCTTGCCAATTGGGTGAAAACTTCCCCTTGGCTTCATCCTGATAAGGGAAAATCCGTTTCAGCACCAACTGCCCCGGTGCAAATTGCCTTGGTCTGACCCTTTTGTTGTAAGCTCTGGACATTCTATTCTGGTAGAGTTGACCATGACATATTGCATTCATCCTCTTTCCATCAATGAGGACCATCTTTTCATAGCGACTTTATACCCATTTTGTGTCGTTGAGCTCAGCTTCTTGTATGATTCTCAAAGAATGAATTTCTACTTTGGCGAGAGTAACGGCTTCAGTACCATAGACCAGCAGGTAAGGAGTTGTCATGTTGATGTGCAAACTGTAGTATGATATCCAAGCAAAGCAAATGGTAGCTTCTCGGGCCATTATTTGTAATTATCTACCATTTTCTTCAATATCTTCTTGATGTTTTTGTTGGCGGCTTCTACAGCTCCATTCATTTGTGGCATGTATGCTGTGGAATTCTTGTTCTTGATCTTGAAGGTCTCACACATGGCCTTCATCATATCACTGTTAAGGTTGGCAGTGTTGTCGGTGATGATTGATTCTGGTACCCCAAATCGACAAACAATGTGATCCCGAACAAAATCTGCAACGATCTTTTTAGTTACAGCCTTGTAAGATGTGACTTCAACCCATTTCTTGAAATATTATATGGCCACTAGAATGAACCTATGCCCATTTGAAGAAGCGGGTTCGATTGGACAAATGACATCATCCCCCAAATGGAGAAAGGTCAGGGTGCAGTTGTTGCATTGAGTTCATTGGGTGGAACTCGTATCGTATCAGCATGTATCTAGCATTGGTGGCACTTTTGGACATACTTGACGCAACCTGTTTCCATAGTCACCCAGAAATATCCTGCTCTTAGTATTTTCTTGGCTAAGACAAAACCGTTCATGTGTGGTCCACAAGTTCCGGCATGTATTTCTTCGAGCAATTAGGATGCTTCCTTGGCATCGACATACCATAATAACCCCAGGTCTGGATTCCTTATATAAATAATTCCTATGCTTTGAAAGAAGTTGTTGGCTAACCTTCGGAGTGTGCATTTCTGAGTATGATTTCCGTGCTCCGGGTACTCTCCTTTTTCCAAGTATTCTTTGATATCGTGGAACCATGGATTCCCATCACTTTCTTCTTCAACATGAGCACAATAACCTGGCTGCTTATGAATTCCAATTGGGATAGGATCGATGAAATTCTTGTTTGGGTGTTGTGTCATGGAAGATAGCGTGGCCAATGCATTTGCGAACTCATTCTAGACCCTCGGAACATGTTTGAATTCTATCTTCATGAACCTCTTGATAAGCTCTTGTACACAATAAAAATATGGAAATATTTTGGTATTCTTTGTGGCCCATTATCCTAAAACTTGATGTACCAAAAGGTCGAAATCTCCAATCACCAGCAATTCCTGAACATTCGTATCAATGGCTAACTGGAGTCCTAAGATGCAGGCCTCATATTCTATCATAGTGTTGGTATATGGAAACCTAGTTTTGCGGATACCGGATAGTGTTGGCATGTTTTTAACACTAAGACAGCTCCGATACCCACTCCTCTGAAGTTTGCAGCTCCATCGAAGAACATTCTCCAACCCTCATATGCTTCAGTGATATATTCTCCTACGAATGATACTTCCTCCTCGGTAAAATACATTTTCAAGGGTTTGTATTCTCCGTCTACAGGATTTTCTACCAAATGATCCGCCAACGCTTGTCCTTTGACCGCCTTCTGAGTTACATAGATGATGACGAATTCACTCAGCAATATCTGTCATTTTTCCAACTTTCTCATAGGCATGGGATTCTGGAAGATGTATTTTAGCGGGTCCATCCTTGATATGAGATATGTGGTGTAGGCACAGAACTAGTGCCTCAACTATTGACCTATCCATGTCAAAGCGTAACAGGTGTGCTCTAGAAAAGAGTATCGCGCTTCATAGGGTGTGAATTTCTTGCTCAGATAATATATGGCCTGCTCATTTCTTGTCGTCTCATCGTGTTGTCCCAGAACACAACCAAAAGCCCCATCTAGTACGGATAAATAAAGCAGCAAAGGTCTCCCTGGTTCCGGTGGGACCAGAACAGGTGGTTTAGATAAATACTCCTTGATTTTGCCGAAGGCTTTCTGACATTCTTAAGTCCAACTTGTTGCAACATCTTTATTCAACATTTTGAAAATCGGTTCACAGATCACAGTTGGTTGTGCTATGAAACGGCTGATGTAGTTGAGATTCCCTAAGAAACTCATCACATCTTTCTTGTTCTTCGGAGGTGGCAAGTCCTATATAGCTTTAACCTTTGACGGGTCCAATTAAATCCCTCGGCGGCTGACAATGAATCCTAGCAATTTCTTGGCGGGGACTCTGAACGCACACTTTGCGGGATTCAATTTCAGATTGTATATTAGAAGTTGATCGAATAATTTCTTTAAGTCTACTATATGATCTGTGCTTTTTCTGGATTTGATGATGACGTTATCCACGTACACCTCTATTCCTTGTGTATCATGTCATGGAAAATAGTTTTTATAGCTCTGATATAAAAGGCTCCAACATTCTTCAGGCCAAACGACATCATTTTATAGCAATACATTCCCCATGGTGTGATAAAGGCTATTTTTTTGGCATCCTCTTCATCCATCCAGATCTGATGATATCTCGTGAAGAAATCCATAAAATATTAGAGTATATGCTTGGCACAGTTGTCGATCAGTATGTGTATATTGGGCAATGGGATTGGGACTCGCTCTGTTTAAGTCCCAATAATCAACACACATTCTGACCTTCCCGTCTTTCTTTGGGACTGGCACGATGTTGGCCAACCAAGTCGGGTACTCAACTACTCTGAGAACATTGGCTTTAATTTGCTTAGTGACTTCCTCTTTTATTTTCAAACTCATATATGGCTTGAATTTTTTGAGTTTCTGTGTTACAGGTGGACACATGGGATCGGTAGGTATCTTGTGAGCCACTATGGATGTGCTCAAACCAGTCATATCATCGTAGGACCATGCAAAAATATTTTCATACTCTTTCCGGAATTGGATGTATTCTTCCTTCTCTGACAGTGATAGATGAATGCTTACACGTGTTTCCTTGACTGTTTCAGAATCTCCTAAGTTAATTGTATCAGTCTCGTCCAAATTAGACTTAGGCTTGTTCTTAAAGTTTTCCACTTCTCCGACAATTTCCTCAGGTATTATATCATCTTCCAGATCCTCTGAATCATTATTCTTATGTTGTGTTGTCTCATTACATGTCATAGTCGTAGGTTCATCGGGATAAGTAATAATAACACTGTAGATAGAAAATGTAAAGAATAATAATAAATAAAAATAACAATGCATTAAATAAATCTTGAAAATGTCAAACAAGTATGGCTCGAAGACTCGAGCAATTATTTTAAAAAAAATACGTTCAAAACAAAATACTGAAAATGTCTTAGATGCTCATAAAATTGCTTTAAAAATAAGTGATGATAATTGCCAGACTATCCAGGAACTCGACGGGCCCTTGATGGTGCAGCAGTCCAGTTCTCTAGAACAACTCCTTTCTCCACAGTTTGAATAGTAAGGTATTCCTCCTCCTCCTCCTCCTCAACTATCCCACTGCAATCCATGTCCTCATCATCAAGAAACATCTTCCTTATGCTAGCTAAAACTTCATCCTCTTCAGACCCCCACATCTTGTCAGCTTGATGAAATGTTCGGTGCAAATGTGGTACTGGTTGTTCTAGTGGAAAATAAGGACCACGCCATGGCAGCGACCAATCCTGGTACTCTTGCCAAGTGTATTCATACCCAAGCCTAGAAGTTGTACCGTGACGCTTTAGCTGTACCGGTTTGGTGATCCCTTGGAGATTCTTGCCGAGACCCTTGTCAGGCTCATACCCTGTCCATAACAATATGCTTTCTATCTTCTTGCTCCACCATTTGTCTTTTTCAATTGCGTTGACGCGCTCAATGCGATGGTAGGTTTCTCCACCCAGCTTCCTTCTGTTCTCGATGACTGGAATGTCTTGATTGGTATAAATGGGATTACTCCCATCTCCATGGATGATCACTTCCTGATGGTTCCATTCAAACTTCACAGCCTGATGTAGAGTAGAAGCTACGGCCCCAGCGACATGTATCCAGGGTCGCCCCAACAATAGATTGTAGGTAGCAGATATATCCAACACCTGAAACTCGACGTCAAACCAAGTTGGGCCCATCTGTAGGCTGAGGTTGACCTCCCAAATTGTGGCCCTTTTAGATCCATCAAACGACTTTACATTCATACTTCTTGCTCGTATCTCGTGCAGGACTTTACTCAACCTCTTCAGAGTAGTTAGTGGACATATGTTGAGACTCGAGCCCCCATCTATCAGGACTCTTGCGATGAATTTGTCTTAAAAATTGCATTGTCATATGTAGTGCCCTGTTGTGACTTAATCCTTCAGGTGGAAGTTCGTCTTCATGAAAAGTGATTTTGTGGCTATCCAATACCTGCCCCACCATGTTAGCCATTTCCCACTGGTGATGTTGGTGGGTACATAGGCTTCACTCAGCACCTTCATCTGGGTATTCCTATGTGTCTCAGAGTTCTATAGCAGTGATAAAATGGATATCTGAGAAGGAGTTTTGTTCAGTTGATCAACCACAAATTATTCTCTCACTTGCACCTTTCTCCAAAGGTCGTCCGGGCCGGTCTCAATGACAGGCGGCTTAGATGAAACTTCTTTGCTTGTTCCTCTCAAGTGCTCGGGTGTATAAACCCTACCAGTTCTAGTCATGCCTTGTGCTGCACCTGTTTCTTCCATTTTTGTTTTTCCTTTCCTTCTTGATTCCGCAACATAATCCCATGGTATGGCATTAGACTTATAAGATGGCGTAGGTGCTACCATTATGGTGAAGGGTGTGGTCACCTTGACTTCAAACGGAGTTGGTGCGGCTACCTCAACTTCAATCGGTGCCTGAGTTTGTACCACAATAAGCGTGAGACTGACTGGAGATGTTTTAGGATCAACCCCCTCCGAAATAAGCCCAATTTACCCTTCCGGATCCCATTCTTCATCGGTCTCTATCACATTTACTCCCTCACCTCTGTGGTCTGGGAGAGCATTGTTGTGAACGTTGGGTGCAGCCTCCTTTGCATGTATGACTTTGGTGTCAATTAATGTCTGAATCGTGTCCTTCAAAGTGTGACATTCATCAATGGTATGACCCTTCATGCCTGAGTGATAGGCACATGTCTTGTTTTGGTTAACCCACTGAGAAGAGTTTTCCATCACAACAACGGGAATGGGAGTGACATAACCAGCAGCCTCCAGTCTCTCGTATAGTTGGTCTTTATGGGTTCATCAATATGAGTGTATTGTCTGGGTGGTCTGCAGTCGAAATTTGGTCTTGGTTTTTGGTAATTTTGGGGGGCTGATGGTGAGTGGTAATATGCGGGTTGGGTGTTATAAGTGTGATAGGTGGCGGCAGGCTGTTGGTATTTGGGGGTGAAGGTTGGTATGTGGGTGGAGGTGTTTGGTATGTGAGAGGAGAGTTCGGTCCTTGGGCTACCATCAATGCACCCACTTCTTTCTTCTTGAAGATACCTCCTGACTGAAAAGCTTTATTTGTGGCTTGGAGTGATTCAAAATTTGTCACCATTCTACTTTTGATCCCTTCTTTTATTATTTCTCCCATCTTGATGATGTCAGAAAAATTTATAGTTTTCAATAACCATCAACCTTTCATAGTATTTCGGGTTTTGAGCTCTAACGAAGAACTTAGTCAATTTTTCGTCTTCAAGTGCCGGCCTTACTTTCGCGGCTTCAGACCTCCATCGAGTAGCATACTCGCGGAAGGTTTTCGTTGGTTTTTTATTGAGATTTTGAATGTAGAAAACATCTGGTGCGTTTTCTGTGTTTAACATGAACTAATTCATGAAATCTGACGCCATGCTTACCCAATTAACCCACTTATTTGGGTTCTGACTGATGTACCAAGACAAAGCATCTCCAGTGAGGCTCCTCGTGAACAGCTTCATACGAATTCGTTCATCTTTTCCAACCCCTACAAGTTTGTCACAGTATGTTCTTAGATGCACTTTTGTATCACCAGTTCAGTCGAGCATTTCGAACTTGGGATGTTTGTAACCCTCTGGCAGTTCTACATCTGGTTGAATGCACAAGTCCTCATAATTCAAACCTTCGATGCCCTTGCCACCTTCGACACTCTGAACTCTGCCTGTGAGATTCTTGAGTTCTTCCACCATGTTCTTGATAAATAGATCCTTCTCGGTGGATTTCGATATATATAGGGTTTGTTGTGGGGTGCGGGGTAAAGTTTCCACATATATGGGATTACTGTGGTGGACTCTGGGAATTTGTGCATAATGGTGGTCATTGTTTGAGTTTTGGGGATCAGGAATAGGCTGCGGTGCATTTTGAGGAGTGTGGTAAGTGATGGTTTGGGGGTATTGAGTTGGACGGTGATGGTGTTTCGGAGGAGTAGGTACCGATAGACGATTATGGTTCTGAGGAGGTGTGGCGTATTGATGTGGTGCGGGAGGGTTTGGTGGTGGATTTTGGTTCTGTGTGTTTTGGGGAGGTGATGGGTGTTGGGCGTTTATGTTTTGTTGGTTGATATCAGGGACCTTTAGGGTGAGGGAAAGGTTTTCCAAGTTCCGGACCTGCTCAAATTCTCCTTGTAGCTCCAGTATTTTCGTTTCTAGGCGTAGGACAAATTCATTTTGTGCGTACTCCGACCGTCCGAAGTTTCAACGTTCTCTGCATTGTATTTTCTAATACCACTTAAATCATCCATCTTTCCTTTCCCTTTGCTTCTTCCTTTAGGATCACTTGGTGGAGGAGGAGGTGGAGGATCTCTGGATCTAGTGTGATATGCAGATGATGTCAGTATGCAAGAACCACCTTGGGGAATGGGAATAATCAAAAGAAAGAAAAACAAAAGGTAACCAAGTCAGTAAGTGATATTGAAAGAATGCTCTCAATATTGAACATGCTTTAATAAATTCACATCCTAATTTGGGGACCTCGTTGTGCCCGAGGTAGGCCAAAGCGACACATAGACTTGGAGAAAATTGATGCCAATAATTGCACCATCTCATTAATGCGAAAATGAATCAAATCCTTACTAAATCAATACTAATAAGAAAGTTACTAATGGCATTTGCCTTATTACAATCGAAATCTAAAACGAATCTAGAAATCGGTAAAGAACATTGTTTCCTAATCTACTTGGCCCCAGAAGGACCTTCCCCATGCTTGGCTCTTTTAGATCCATCAGTCAGGTTCCCTAGGTCGCGCATATCCAATAATAGGTAAGTCTTTGCTAGATGCCCCCCTTCATTGCCTTCCGTGTTTTGACAATTTGAGAGTCTCTTCCTCATCTTTCCCTCAAGCTCCATCAACCCTTGCTCCAAATATTCATATCTCTCTGTGAACTTGATAGAAATTTCTCTCCATTCATTGATTTCTTCCATATCCACTTTGTGTTGTTCCAAATTCCTAGCTTCAGACTCGAAGACTCTTGTGCGCAACATCCTATACTTGACTTATGCTTCGGCAGCGTCATTTGTGATCCTACTTTTTAGATTACTTCCCGGCTTGATGTCTCCTGCTATGTCGTCTACCAACCATTATGGGTAGAAGTATAAAAGGCTGGCATGATTCCTGTCTAGCTCTATAGTATCCTTTTCCACAAACACCTTTTGATTCCACATATGTTGTGCCTCGCACTTGAACGGAATGGCATTCCCTTTAAAATCTTCTTTGTATTGGATCATGTTGGAAACCCTAGGAGCATAAGGATATATTCCCCTCAAATTGATCAGTACTAGATGAGTAGTCTCCCTTGATCTGATGATGAGCTCACTGCTAGGGAACCATTCAAACATCCAATGTACCTTCTCGTAGGTCAAATTGCTGAAGAAATGCACCCAGCTTACAACATTTCTAGGTTCCGCAAACCTGATTGGGATAAATTTCATTCTCTTTGGGTGATGGTAAGCTATGTAATCGTTTAATGGTTGTCATAGAAGTTCCTGACGATATTCTCCCCTCTGAAAAGGAACCAATCTCAAGAAGCAGACAATGAACACATAAACTCGACGGTGCGTCCAACCCAAGAAAGTAATGGAAAGTTCATCATGATGAAGGCTATATGACTTGTTGTTCCCACAACGTTCATAAAGAAATTCAAATGGGATATATGACTTCTTCAAGAAAAGCAACTCATCATTTTTCTTGAAACCCAGCATTTTTAGAAAACCACGGGGCGTGCGATTCTCTGGTACTAATAAACGACTATCCCATGGCATCTTAGAAACGCCTCCTATTTCTTCTAGGAGAGGAGTCATTTCTATGTCACCAAAGCGGAAGACGTCCCTTTACTCATCCCAAAACATAGTGACAGCCTCAATCAATGCTCTATTTGGCCGGATATCTAGCAAGGACGGTAGATTACCAAGGACCCTTCTCACATGATTCTTGTCGCTAGGCGCGAGATATTTCCACCAATCAAGCAACAGAGGTGGGATGTTTTGAACCATGCCAAACCTGGGGACTTTGTGCTTCATTATCTGCAAACAAATAAGGTTAGCCCTCTCCTCCTCCAAATTCGACTATTTACACACTAATTATCAACATATTGGCATGTTTTCTCCAAGTAATGCACATAACATGATGGTGTCCATTGGATTGTGGAAATCCTATCGGACTTTGGACAAGCCTTAACAACATTCTACCTCGTACTAGGTTTGACATGATGCATGTACATTTGATATTGGAGTAAGGTTTCTAGAATGTACTAGACCAGTACTCTCAAGTGGACAACTTGAGAGGGAAAGGCATGGTACCGTTGACTGTACTGTTGATCGACTAGTCTACCGCAAATAACCCTTTCCGATTTAAAAAAAGGTAATTCTGGAAGAGCGTGAACACTCATCAAGCACCGCTATGTTGATAATTGGCACGAGTGGAGTATGATGTGGGTCATGCTTTATGCAGATATAATAACACATTGCCAAGTATTTGCATGGTAAATATGTAAAAGCGGTAAATACAGTATTAAGGTAAAATATGAAAGGCATAAAACAAAGACAACGAAAGAAGTTAGTTCGTGGAATATATGTGTCACGACCCCAAATCTAGGCCAGTCGTGATGGCGCCTATCGTGGAACTAGGCCAGCCAAACCTACACTCGAATCATAATAAGCTTCCATTTACATCTTTACTATATCGATTACCCATAAAGGTTTCCTTTAAACATTTATAAGACAGTTAAAGCTATAGTGAATATTAAATACAAACCTCGAGAACCCGGAGTCACTGGTCATGAGCATCTACATAAAATATACAACTCAACAAAAATAAATTCTATAATAGTAAGCAGGAGAGGGAGCAGGATTGCGGACGCATGCAACCACCTCGCAAACCTCCGAGAATCTCTGAAACAGATAGGCAGCTCACCCTACCCTAACACCTGAATCTGTTGATCACGCTCAACTATGTCTAATAAAAGACTAAGCGGGCGTTGCAAATATAATCCGGGGTATTATGCCCAGAGTCGATCCCACAGGGAATTTACGTATCAAGCAAGCTGTTAGAATACTCAACTGTCACTTGATGTTATTTAAATTACTAACACTAAAGATTAAAACTAAAGATTAACTACGCTAAGGTGTAAACAATTGTAATAAAGATCTAAGGTTATGGTTTCCCCCGTCGGTGAATTTACTTCTCGGATACTTCATATAGCTTGATTAGTTGTTTCTATCAATCATGAACACTCTATCTACCATAAATCTCTCTCAAGTAATTATGATAATTTACTAGATGCACTCTCTCAAGTTACGCTAGCTAGATTGCATTAAAGTTCACTTTAGATTGCACCCGAGGTATCTTTATCTCTAATCCAACCTCTAAACCCTCGGTTATGACTTTCGTCTATACTCCGGGAGTGATGTTGTTCAAACAGCTACCTAAATATGCACTCTCTCTCAAGTAGATACATAATAAATAGGCACAGCTAATTGATGGCCATTCAATTAACTATAACAAGAACGTGGGTGAACAATTAGAGATTAATCAACCAATCGGAACTATACTACTAACAAAATAAGTTCATCCCCCAATGGGTTCTACCAAAACCATAGATTAAAGAAGTTAGCTAAACAAATTCATAAGAATAATATCTAAAATAACTTGCATAATTAAACTACAAAGTAATGAAGAAAATATGTACAATTTGATGTCTTGCCGTTCGAATCCCTTCTCTCCTCTTCGAATCCTTCGTCTACCTTCTAATCCTCCTTAAGTTGTGTTTTAGGGGTCTATTTATATGTTTAAGACAAACCTTAAACGTGTAGGAGACTTCTATTTCAATCGGGAAACACTTAAACTTGTCAAAACTCGGAATTGACCGAAACCGAGACCTGGCGTTATGAGGCTAACGCCTGGATAACGCCAGGCTAGGGCTGGCGTTTGGACTCCAACGCCTGGATAACGCTAGGCTAGGGCTGGCGTTTGGACCCTAACGCCTGGCTAATGCCAGGCGTTTGGGCTCTGGCACCCAGCTATAGCCCAGTGCACTCCTCCTCGCCTCTTGAGCGTATTTTCGATGTATTTGCATCCATTTAGCTCGATTTCGATCTCCAATTCACCTACACATGAAATAGACTCTATTATGCACATAAAGTTTTTATTTTTATAATAAAAATGTAGGGCATATAACATGTTAAACCATGAATTCTAGCCTCGCATCAATACCCCACA
>MDKI01039785.1:0-19832 GCA_005239505.1 Nicotiana paniculata | reverse complement strand
AGGCAAAAATTGTTGCATTAAGTTAATTAGTGACTCATGATTCATAGCAAGCATTAATCAAATTTAGAGTATGGAAACTAACCGTTATTTTGCTTTGTTTCTGAAGATAGCATGCTTTAAGAAGATTTCTCCATTTATCCTGCGAGAAGTTTAAGCCACAGAGTGCCAACTTTAGGTATATTAACATTCAAACACTAGATGATGCTACAACCTTTTTTTTACTCGTCTGGTCGAAAAACACACCTGAGAGTAACCATTGTGCTTACCTTGAGATCCACAGGAGTTCTATGAGCAGATGATGAGAAATAAAGCTTCTTTATATGACTCCATCTTCCAACTCCATATTGGGCAACACCATCAATCAACTTTCTGACCTCTGAAACAGTCCAGAGCCTGTGATGTTTCCTCCGTACACCATCTTGATCAAACTTCTTCGGTACAATAGCATCATCTTTAGGATTCACAACTATAGCCTCCTTGTGAGCTTTCATAACCTTCACAGAGATCAACTTTTACTGTCAAGGAAAATGATATCTGAAGACTGTAGAAGATGTTAGTACCAAAAAGATACCAAAGATCCAGAAAAGTATGGAGGGTATCACGATATGCTCAATAAGACAATGGTATATAAGATCACCCTTTGATTTCAGAAAGTACCTGAACCTACCACCCACCGCCTAAAAAGTTCAAGCAAGCACAGTGTTACACTGACACGTTTCTTTTGGGCTTTTGAACAGATTGCCAGCAAAGAGGTGCTTCTTTGTTATTTGTGAACTCACTTGCAACGCCCCCAAATAATATTAATAGCCTAATAGCACCTTTAATGTGCTAACACATGAACACCGAGCAGACTAGAAAGGATTACAAAAATGAAATTGAACATTTCGTTAACATTTTCTAGCGTGTACCTGTATCGCATTGGATGCATGCCTCTTATCACATTCTTCACTCACTAGAGAAGCAAAAGGCACTTGAATAGCTTTACAAGAAGACTCCTCGGGAAACAATTCCATTTCTGTAGATTCTGCACGAGAATTCTTCTGACATCTGACTCTGGGTACCTTATCCTTTGATGCCGATGCACATGTAGAAACTTCTTCTCTTTTCCTAGCACGTCTAGCATTAAGATCTGAGGATTCATCAATATATCTTCGTGTAGGCTTGCGCAGACGCTTTTTAGTTAGAGGTGCGTCAATGTTCATTGCTTGAGAAGTGACTGGAGGAGGGCTTATTGCTGAAGATTCATGCATATCAAAGATTCCACAGTTCACATTTTGCCCCTCATTTTGCGTAGCATTAGACATAAGAGAAAATCCTTTAGATGTTAGAGCAGAATGGTCAAGCATGCTTTCATTCATCTTCTCAGAAAATGCAGCTTCGGCAAAGAAGCCTGCCACATCATCCACATTGCTGATATCTCCTGGAGTGAATGCAGTAGGGAATTTGACAGCATTGTATTCAACCAGTATCTGACTTTCACATTTGTCACGAGAGAGGTCATGCAACTCCGAATTGGTAAGGCCAAACATAGCATTCTGGCTTTGAGATTCTTGCACAACTAATCCTGAAGAGTATGGCATTCCACAGGTGTCAGTTCCATCGCAACTAGATAGTGGAATCTGGCTTTCTAAAATAGGGTCCAGCAATCCTCTACTTGAACCATAATCCAGATTTGTAATGCTTTCAGCAAATTCAATATCTGTTTCCAAGAAGACCAGAAAACACATGTAGTTCTTCTTGATATACAATATTTTGTAATAATGAACATATCATTACTTACGCAAAGAAGTTTACCTAAAAGATAATCTTCACATGGTGCGGAGAGGTCATTTTGTGCTTGAATTTTTCCAGCTTCAAAGTGACTTCGCTTAAGATCAAGCACCTGTCACAGTTACCAGGTAATTCAGCAAAGACAAAGATAATAATGATTGAAGGAACAATTTTGCTGTTTCCTAGAAGAGTAAAGTAATGGAGAAGGAAAAAATGCATACATTGGTATCTCAAGTACCTCCCTCTAACTGCCCCCCCCCCCCCCCAAAAAAAAAAAAAACCCTAAAAAAAAAACAGAAAACCACCAGAACATCCAACATGCACAGGAAAGAGAATCACAACGAAAAAAGTTAGTAGGAAACAACTTATAGATTCCAGAGACAAAGAAATCAGCCTATGTCAAAGCAATTTAAAGAAAAATTCCTTGATGCCTAACTGCAACATAATTGTGGAGCTCTGTTTAATCTATAAGCACTTTTTGGCTTATCTACGCATTCGATAAAATACACACTATAAGGTGCAATGGAAGATGATATCCCCTACACTTCCATACAATTTTAGAAATCCATCAGTAATATCTTCAGGGAACCTATCCCTAGAAGAGAGGGTAGGCAAACTGCTAACAAGACAATGAGACAAACTTCTAAATATACATTTTTGATCAACTAAAATGTAATTTTCGAACTTTTTTATATACATAAAAGGAAGAAACAGAGGGACAAACTTGATGAGATATTACAGAGGTACAAAAAGATACAGTTCTTTTTTGTGATAACCGAGAAATCCCTGATGGCCAGTGGCAAAAAGATATAGGCTCTTCCAAAAGAAAAATAGGGGAAAACATCTTTTTCTTCTGACATGTAAAAACTGGAGGGACAACAATGACATAACGTTGTGACCGAAGTATCAAATTCCTGATTGGGCCAAAAACAAAACTAGGAAAAGAAAAAGAATACATGAGCTAAAAAAGGGTTAACAGAGAGGGCGAACTTCTAAATGCATAAAACGTTTTTAACCCGATTAGACACATTCCATGATCTATAAAAGCAATTTACCCAAAGGGATGGTCACATACTTCTTGGTTAATTTCTTCTTCCCGTTTAGCTGCAATACTGGAATCTGAAACCACAAAAGTGAACTATTAGAAACTATCATAGCATGATTATAGATAAGGAACACATATAACACTTAGAGACAAAGGGCAACATTATACATTATAAAATACTAAATGCCAAAGCAACTATCTTTCCAAGAACTAAAGAAATAATAAGACAACGTACCTATATTGTATAAGACACCTTTCCTTTCCATGCCCTTTAATACCCTCTTCTCATCAAAACACAAGACACCAGAGACAGAAGCATGAACATCACGGGTTTCTAAAAAGCAACATACAGCGTAAATTTTATCATCTTGCAAAGCATGATAGGAAGTTCATCTTCTATGAACTAAGAATCATTCATTACATTACAGTCAAAACATAAAACGAAAATTATCAAGTAAGGAATGTCATGAGCAATATTCTTTAAAAGATATGCTGGTCTCAGTAAATGACAGTCACGTAGCATAAAGATTAGACTTTTTTCCTTTTTTATGGTGGAAGAAAATTGGAATCATGCTGCAGGATTAATTCGAGTTGAACTCAAGTTGTTCTTTTTGTTTCAAGAGTCACAATTTGTCCATGTCTAGAAGAATGAAGTTTATCTCTAGCGACTTGCAGCAAAGGACAAATAATTTCACACTTCATAAAATTAAGCTTACAGTAAAGTAACAAATTAGCCGACCTAAAACCAGAAAATAGCTAATACTATCATCAGACATTTAAAAGCTTAATAGAAAATACTTGACTAGGCATGATATTCAGACTCTTTGTTTATTAAATATTTGATATAATGGGGTCAGCTATAGAACATTACAACTGAATAATTACTCGCTATAGACCATTACAACTGAATAATAACTCTCTGCTTATATTAGCTTGGAACACACACATTGTGGCACCTGAAGTCCTGAACAACCTATTATAGCACCAATGCAGGCTTGGGTGTCAAACTTACCTCCTTGGTAAATCTAAGCTACCGTCAAAATAGAATAACTCCGGCAGCCATTAAATCCCAAAACAGAACAATCAATGTATCAAGATTTCATATTCATCTGGAATTAACAAGAACACGACAATGACTTCCTTAGATCAGAATAAATTAGTAATGTAAGACAACAACAAAAGTGTATAAAGCATATCCACATCAATTATAAACAGGAATAATAATCTAAATCACATCAAACAAGACAAAAGGAGAAACAAAGCAAATTAACAAGGAATAAACTAGTTCATATGAAGTAACAAGTAGCTTGAGAGTTGAGACTCAAACAACGAACCAATTAACAATTTGCACCAGCACAAAGCATCAGATGCAAATCAGTATATTGTCGAAAATACATCACAGTTAGCTGGTACCTGATTCATCAAACCAGACCCCTAGAGAAGCAAAACCACTCCGATATGCTATATTCTGTAGGCACAGGTGCACAAATGTTAGACAGTTACTCAGACTTGTTACATATGCATAGATGTAGTAGATGAAATGTATAAAAAACAAAATAACCTTAGGCCTAATCAACTCCACAAGCTAACTCATGTACAAAACCATAGACAACAATACATTCCCTCAACAAAAGTTGTGTCTAACTAAACCAGAATCCAATACCATGTAAGGAAATGACAACCTCAATGTTCAATAATAATCTCCAATTAAACAAAACACACATTCCCTCAATGTGGGACATTAAGTACGTATGTCCCAAATCAGATAAATGTCCAATATGTGCCTATACAAGTATTTAGGCCTAAGATAGTAGTCTAAATTTATTTCAGTCTCTTCTCTTGTTCATTATTTATCACAACAAATACAGTCACCACAAAGTAAAAATATTTGTCCGGACGTTGTAGGCAAGTTGTACATCCATTGGCAGTATTTAAGAAATGAGTGGAATATTTTAAGAACACAATATTTCCTTACCTGTCTTAAGAAATTTAAAAATGGATATAACCCTGATTCACTAATAACCCTACCAATCACGAACTCTGCTATGTCATTGGCAAAATGAGAAGCCAGCAAATTTTAATGGTAATTAGCAATCTATTTTTTTTCTTTTTGAATAAATTAGCGAGCCAGATTATTATCCTTCTGTTTTACCTTTTAACAACAGTTGTTATCTTTAAATCCAGTTCAACTAAAGAAGTGTGAGTCCAATAATATTTTAGTACAAGTTTTACAATTTTACGCATTTCATGCTTCTCATTGGGATCACTTCTACGTCCACTTTGAAGCGCACAATTATCTAAAGCCCATGGCTTTCCCATGAAGCAATGACCCCTCGTGTCGCACCATTTCATCGCCTTATACCACGAAGCAATGGCTTTTAGTAACCACTACTTGAAAGAGATCTTTCAACCTTACTTGCTTCGGCAATAGGAACCAGGAAGTTGTACGGTATATGTTGGAAGGGACAATAGGGAAACTCAAATTGAGCAGCGCGTCCCCGGAAAGGGAAACACTCTGGAAGAAAGCTTTCAACCTTAACTTTTTGTCATTCACAAGAAGGAAAGTTAAAGGGATTGTCTTGGAAAGGAAAATAACACAAGTTGAACCGCGCATTCCCAAAAAGGAAACGCTTTCAACACACAACTAAACAATCTTGTACCTGGGAGCCAATACTTCCTTATAGATACAAGCTATCCATAATGCCAAGAAAGGAATGCACTTCAAGAAGTACCTTCTCTGTGCTATTTTATACTCTATAATTTACTTTTCATAGGCCTTCTCTATGCTATTTTATGCAGCGTCAATGAGCATCAATCACATTGTTTGATCATGGGGTCAGTAGCGGAGCTAGGTTGAAGAAAGGGGATTCAAATTGAATGTAAAATGTATACTTTGCAGATAGCGCAGAACGCAATTTTTGTTTGTATAAGCCTATAAGGTAATGTATAAGGTAAGAAAAAATTCTGGTGAAGTAGCAATGGGGGATCAAAATTGCTACTTTTGAATCCCCTTGTATAAATTCCAGACCCCGCCACTCAGAGGCGGAGCTAGGATTTGAACCTTATAGGTTCGAGATTATAATCTTTTTACGTCACTGAATTCTAAATTAATAATTTGTACATATTCATTGGATTTCTTAATACAAATATAGGGTTTAAACAAAAGTTACGGGGTTCGGGTTCGCAACCAACACTGTGGCTCCGCCCCTGCTGCAACTGCAGAAGGGAAGGGGCTAAAATAACTCTACATGTAAATGGTTTCGGAAGTGGTTAATTCAATTTTTGAAACACATGCTTCACAAGTGCTTTTTTCAAAATTATAGGAAATGTCTACTAAGTAATAAAGATATGGTTTTTATCCTTCATCTGTTTTTACTCTAAATTTAGAAAAAAGGAGTACCATAATAACCAAAATTGAGCAGACATTATAACATGCATGAGCCTTTTTGGAGTCCACAAAATTGCAATACAAAATAAAACTACATTCACAGCTACATTTTTCTCGACAAACACAAAATTCCACAATTCCATCAGTCTTCTCCATTAATGTCTTCCAAACTCAAAACGAATTTCAGAATGTACTGTACATAGGCATAATCATAGTACAAGTTAAAAAAAAACGTAAAAATGACAAAGGAAAATTGATACACTAACCTGATTCATCAGTAAGAGAGTCAATTCTAGTGTCAATGTACTGTGTTTGTGTGTGTGTGTGTGAGAGAGAGAGAGAGAGAGAAAATGAAGAGGAAAGCGAACGGGGGAGAGAGAGAGAGAGTGAAAGGGTCGTAGGTACACAATACATTTATGGGACGGAATCGAAAGGAAATATAAGTTGGTTGTCAGTTTTGTGTTATTAAATAATATATTTGCGTTTGGAGTCCGCTATGGTGATATACTTTTGAGTGCACTCTTGAGTTGTTACGTCTCTTTGTCTTTTGACACGTGGCATACACTTTTTGCAATGTTTTGTGCTAACCACCGATTCAATTATAGAGAGGAGGCCCTTAAAGTTGAGACATTCTAATAAACCTTTTTCTTATTTTAATGTAGACCTTTTTTTTACTAGTTTGACCCCCCAATCTCTCAACTAAGTACATTATATTCAACTATTACACGTATTTTATTTTGTATACTATTTCTTATATTTATATATTTACTATATAAAAGCACGGATGCTCTTAGCAAAATGTCGTTCATTTTTTTTAACCTTTAAAATAGAGTTTCACATTCTTCATATTTAGTATTCTAAAAGCCTATAATTTTGATTATTAATCTTTCCTTATTTGATTTATATAAAAAGTGTAATATTAAGACTTTAAAATAAAAAGTTAAAAAAGCTATAAAAAATTGGGTGTTAAAGCAATTCTAAAATTTAGAGGAACTAATATTTAGGGTGTTGATGTCACGACCCTAATTCCCTCCTAAGGATGTCGTGGTGGCATTTAGTCTCTATGAGTAGGTAAGCTTAACAAATAGCAACCACTGAATAGATATGTAAATACAAGATACTGAAAATGACTAAATAATAGATAAAACTGCCCCTAAATAGAATCTCATAATCTCACACCCCAAAATCGGTGGAACTGAGTCATAAACTCTACAGAGTGTAACAAAAACAACTAATATATCACTGCCTGAAAATAAATACAACAGTGAACGAGGATGAAGGAAGGTAACTCTGAGGCATGCAGACGCCGAGCATGCATACCTTGAAGTCTCCAATAAAACAGCTAGCACGAATCTCTATCTACTGGCACGAGCAAACATACCTGGATCTGCACAAAAAGATACGCAGAAGCATAGTATGAGTACACTACAACGGTACCCAGTAAGTACCAAGCCTAACCTTAGTAGAATAGTGACGAGGCCGGGTCAAGGCACCTACTATGATATGAAATAAACAGTATAAAATAAAATACGAATATAAAATGGGAAGTAAGAAAGCAACTAACACGGAACAAGATGAAGTCATGATCTAAAACTGGTAAAATCAACAATGGAAATAGCATAAAAGGAGCAGCTAAAGTGATACAAAGATCATGTACAAACTACAACTACCATAATGATAACGAATGGAGCAACAAGAAATATTCCTTCCACGACACTTTGCAACCTGAAATAACAACAAGAAACACAACGAGGTACCGCCTCGTGTACAATGAAATCAAACTGAGGTATCGCCTCGTATAATCAAAAATAACAACCGAAGTAACGCCTCGTGTTCACAATTCTCAAATTTAAATCATAATCCTTCCTTATGCCGCCGCGTGAGCCTTATATTTGAAAATAGGTTAGGAAAATAGTTTTCCCAAAATAGCTACTCGAACTTTAGCCCGCATTATGACGTTGTGTGGCTTCACGTAGTTCCCCTACAAGCAACACGCACACAAGTCTCACCTTATACCGTCGCATGCACATTAACCCAAGCCTTATACCGCCGCATGTGCATCAACACCATATCACAATGACAACACCACACCACAAGTGCCCACATATCATAACTTGCCAACAACAACAATATCAATATTTTCACAAATAGCCCATGGTTCCAACACAACGTATACGAGAATATCAACAACAATAATGGATGGAAGATGCTCAACTGGATAAATGTTTCAACAATAACCAACATCTAACATATTAATAACTCTCACAACCTTAACATCAAATAACTCAACAGTGGGAAGAACAATGTGCAAACATAATATTAGATAAGGCTAACTCACAATAAAGGAAACAATCTTCAACAATGAGCATCAAGTAACGAAAATAAAAAGTGGCAACATGAACAATTAATTCAACAATGATAATTAACGACGAAGAGATATCATGCGTCAATAAAGGGTCAACAAGTTCAACTAAGCATCTGAGCAAGTTAGCAAGTAAGATGTAGAACAATTTCTAAACAATTCAACTAAAGCATTTAAGGATGATTTAACTATGATAATCTAGAACATAATATGACAATCAGTTGAAGCATGGAAATAGTCTAAGTAGCCTAAGCCGGTCAAACACTACGTACAACCCGTGTACCCACTCGTCACCATGCGTACACAGATTTCACTTATCACAATTGAATCAACAATACCAATCTTCAGGGGTAGTTCCCCCACACGAAGTTAGGCAAGATACTTACCTCAAATAGGCCAATTCACAACTCGAAAATAGCTTTTCTCTTAAACTCCACCTCCACATGGCTCAAATCTAATCAAAATCGACTCATTAACATCAAACAATGCTAGAAAATTCAATTTCAGTAGATAAAGTTAAGATTTTTATACTTTTTCCAAAAAGTAAATAAAAGTCAACCTGGGGCCCGCCCAATTAAAACCCGGGTCAAATGGTAGATTCCGTCTACCCATGACCCCACAAGTTCATATATATGATTAGTTTCATAATCTAAGTCCAAATCAACTCCCAAAACTCAATTTCTTATTTTTAAAAAACTTGACAAAGTTTCATAAATTTCTACTTTGATACACATGATTTTGATGTTAAATTCTAAGATAAGTTGGTGGAATATGATTAGAAATAGATTAGGATCGCTTACCCAAGGTTTGTAGGTGAAAATCCTCTCTCCAAGTCATCTCCTACTGAGTATAGGGTTCAAAAAGTGAGAGAATGAACTCAAAAATCCCGTCCCTCAGCTAGTTGTCCAGTCGCGAATGTCGCATTTTGCGAACCCCGCAAATGCGAGAATTGCATCGCAAATACGAAGAATCCCACATCTCTTCTATCATCAAATTTGTGATGATTTGTCCGCAAATGCAAACTGTGGAGTTTCGCAAATGCGATCACTTGATCACAATTGCGATCTTTGTTGTCCCAGCCCGTCTTCGCAAATACGAACTATTTGTTTGCAAATGCGACCTTAAAAGACCTAAACCGACTTCGCAATTGCGACCCATTTCTCGCAATTGTGAGACCTAAAGCTCCTGCTCAAAAACATCAGTGTTGAACTTTATCAAAACACTCTGCAACGCATTCGAAACTCACCCGAGCCCTCGTGGCTCCGAATCAAACATGCACACAAGTCCAAAAATATCATACAAGCTCGCTCGCACGATCAAAACACCAATATAACACCTAGAAGTATGAATTGGATACCAAAACAAATGAGATTTTCAAAGAAACTTAAGTATTTTCAATTTTATAGCCGGATGCCCGAATCACGTCAAATCAACTTTATTTTGCACTAAATTTTGCAGACAAGTCATAATTAATGTAATGAACTTATACCATATTCTGGAATAAAGATCCGAACCCGATAGCAACAAAGTCAAACTATGATCAAACTGAGATTTCTTTAAACTTTTAAACTTCTAGTTTTCAACAAATGGCGATAATTCAAGCTAGAAACTTTCGAATTTGATTTTGGACATATGCCCAAGTCCAAATCATGATACAGACCCACCGGGACCATCAAAATACTGATCCACGTCTGTTTTCTCAAAACGTTGACCGAAGTCAACTCAAATGAGTTTTAAAGCACGATTTAGTGTGTTTCATTAATTTTCCACATAAAAACCTTCCGGGAAAAGACACGTACTGTGCATGTAAACCGAGAAAGGCTAAACGAAGCTAATCGAGGTTTTGAAATACAACATTGAGGGTTAAAATTATAAATGACCTAACGGATCATCACAGTTGAGTTGTATTCTAGAAACATTACTCATTCTATTGTAGCACAAATATATGAGTAGTTCCTCATAATTGAGTACTAGCTTTCAAAGAATTGGAAAATCTGTAACGATTCGGCCGGTCGTTTTGAGAGTTGTAGTCTAGTTCCTCCATTTACTGCTCATTTTATGCTTTATAGATGCTGTGTGACTTGTCAAGGTAGTTGGTTCGGGTCCGGAGAGGTTTCAAAATGAATTGAGATACTTAGTCTCAAGGTTGAAATATTAAGTTGAAAAAGTTGATCGGATGTGGACTTATGTGTAGACGACTCTGTAATGGAGTTTTTATGGTTACATTAACCCCGTTGGGTGATTTTGGACTTAAGAGCGTGTCCGAATTATGATTTGGAGGTCCGTACCATTTATGGGGGCTACGTACGCACGAAGTGACGAGAGTCCATGCGTAGCTACTATCATGCTTGTGTCTGGGTAGTCTAGGACCCACTAGCATGCTTTACTTGTTGTACTTATAATTTTACTAATAAAATTAGACTGTTAAAATTATCGAATTAGTAACTGAATACCTAAGAAGGTTAAAGTTTTTTTTCTTAATCATCTAGAAAGGGAATTGACTTTCCTTGGATAATTGTTTTCCTGATAAAGCTTACTTTACTTGCCGTACTTGTAGCCTTTTTGATAAATTTATAATATTTAAAACCTTATCAAACTTGGAAAATGAATTTTCAGAAAAGATTTAAATACTATCTTTGAGTCCATTAAAAAGAGATTTTTATCACTTCCTTGGGTAACTGTTTTCCGGATAAAATGTGAATTTAATATGTGAATATGTGTATCTATGAGTACCTGAGTCGCATGTATGATTCGCGAGCAGGTTAACTCTATTATTATTTATGACCGCATCGCATGATCGATTCGCGAGCGGGGTAAAGATGTATCAATGGTTCGAGCCGTTCGACCTTTCGACAGTGCACATTTTATTATCGTTGGTTCGCGCCGTTCGACCCTCCGCATTACTTGCACATGATATTTGCTGCGTACTTTCTGTGATTTTTACCTGATTACTGGCCTGAAAATTTTAAATTGTCAACTGAATTTACGAGGATTTAAGAATATTAAATGTGAAAGAAGTTACTATTTCCTGTCTCTACTTGCTAAATTGTCTATGATATCCATGCTTAGTGTCACCCTTGATTTTATCAAACTGCCCTCTAGCAAGTGTCAAAAATTCGACCCCTCGTCACTACCTCTTCGAGGTTAGGCGGGATACTTACTGAGTACACGTTGTTTTCGTACTCATGCTACACTTGCTGTGCATTTTTATTGCACAGGTACATTCATAGCTAGTGGCCATGCTTGACGCAGTGATGTGGATGACTTGGAGACTTAGACGAGCTGCACTATCCGGAGACGACCCGCAGCTGGCAGAGTCTTCTTTAGATGTATTATATTTTATTTTAAATTCCTTGTCCAGTTTGTATTCCGGACAAGTATTGTAGTACATGTATAATTCTTTAAAAAATTGCTCATGCACTTGTGACACCGGGATCTGAGATAATTATGGGATTTAATCACTATTCAAATTTGCTAAAGATATTATTGTTTACTCAGTGGAAGTTCACTAATTATTATTTAAGAAAATAAAAAAGGAATGTCTTCGAGAATTTTAAAATAAAGATTTTATTAATTATTAAGTGTTGGCTTGTCTGATATTGGGGTCCGACGCCATCACGATCTTAATGGATTTTGGTTCGTGACAAATTATCTTTTCTATTACGAGCACCAAATTAATTTAAAAAATAACATACATATATATATTGAATCACATAAACAAATTTAAAAGCAAAAAGAATCACAAAATACCAGTTATCTTCTACCAAGAAGTGATTGATTAATCATAGAATATCATACAAATAAATTGCTAACTCATAACTTGCTTAGAATTTCCTTGCACAGAAGTTCTCAAAAATAAACAAATAACCAAATAAGCTAAAAATAGATCCATCTGCAAACTGTAAGAAAGAACATTACAAAAGGGTGATGTACAAATTCTTATCCTTTTTTTCCTTGAAAATTATAGCATTTAACCATGAGGCTCTGAATAATTGAAGATAATTGTAAATTTTCAAAAGGGTGCCCAATGTTGCAATGAAGCTTCCATCCCCTGAATTTGATATTACTAATACAATTCACGGTTGATAAGAACAATATATATCAGGTACCCAATCACCAAATAAATATTTTTAAAGCTGTACATACATGCTAAGGTTACACTGCAACCTAGTCAGTTAGAAAAATAAAATGGTTAAGAGTCATAATGTCGATAAAAGTGTGGCACATGTCATAAGAAAAATTCCAAATGCATTTGGACTTTGGTATAGATAAATATGTTTATGACATTAAGAGATTCCAAATTCAGAGTCAACTTTTCAATTCAACTCACAACTACCATAAGTTGTATGATTTTGCAGCTACTTATTATCACTCCTTTTATCTTCTTTTTCGCTATGTACCTTTTCTGGCTAATAACGACGCTATGAAATACTCTCCAATTTAAACTAATACACTCAGTTGATGCTATGGAACTTCTCCTAATTAAACTAGCTATTGCTCATTATAAAAAAAAAAGAAAAAGAAAAACTCTACTCCAATTCAAAATCAAGTTGGAATTTCAAGTACTCTACAGGAAAGTTTTTGCCGGAAATGCAAGCTGATGGCAAACAACCAAAAAAAGCAAAAAGCAAACATTTATTTAACAAACTAACAAAGGAAGAAGACGTAAATCCAACTGGTGTTTTTATATCAGGTGGTCGTGGTGGACAACAATCTTAAGGTAGAGAATGATCAGTGGTAAATCATTCACCTAGCAAAAAGAATTCACCAGGTCTTAAAAATCAGTTCTTAGCAGCAAAGAATGTAGATGTTCCGAACTATTTTGATGTTCTTGTTAATGAGCATGATCATTCTATGAAGGAGGTGCATGATCATGATGTGAAAGAGGCTGGGAAGAATACACAACAGGTGGTTGATGAGGCAAGGTATTTAACTGGAAAAACCAGCTCCCCAGGCAGTGGAAGGCAGCAGCAAAACGTGCAGAAAACAGTTGCTCGGCTCCTCGCTTACAAGGCTTGGCAGTAGGTGTACAAGCTGTTGATTGAGTTGATAGTAGGATTGAGGATGCAATGGCTACACATGACATACAAGCATCTCATGACGCTCATGAAGATGCTGAAATTTCAGCTTGGCAACTATGTACAGCAGCTGTTCCTTCTGGTGCGACTACTCCAGGTGAAGCTGTATTTGATGGAGTTAATCGACCTGTGTCTAAGCGTACTAAAGCTACTGATGCTGGACTAATTAGTATGGAAGCTGGGCAGCAGATCAACAAGGATGATTTCCAGTAAAAAAGGCACCTCAAACAATGGCAAAGTGCAGTAGGTTGAAAAAAGTTCCAGAAACGGTACAGGTGCACGAAGTTGCTCAAACTATTTTGCTTCTCTTGTTAATGTAAATGAGGAAGATGTGATGGCTACTGGGGATAATTTACAGATGTTGGACCTTGATTAAAACAGCTCCTCGAGTCTAGCAGGTTTGAATCTAACCTCTCTTGGGGGACAAATATTGAAGAACATGAATCCAATGCATGCATGCACAACAAATCTCGTTCAAAATCCTATAGCACAACATTACAATTAAAGGAGCTGGTGATAATCCTCATGTCTATAAGGTTCGACTGAACACCTCTAATCACGATATTCCATCCAATGATGCTGTTAGCTTTTCAGAAGAATCAGTGCATCCGACACACAATCGTGAGGCCCTATCCAGGATGTCTTTTGATGCTAAAAAACTAACTAGAAAGGAGGAAACTAAGGAGGCAAATCTCCAGAAGCCACATGAGATAGAGGAGGCAGCTAGCTATAAGACATGGGCTGACCAAGTAGAAGAGGATGACGATGATTTTGTTGATAGTTTACAAGATGATAACAAGGAGGAGACAGACCATGTTTCAAATAGCTACGCATCAAATGATGAGGCAATCAAGGTGCAAGATGAGCAGGCAACTGTTTTGTCGAGCAAGAGAGGCTTAAGCCCAAAAGCTCCAGCATTTGTACCTACTGGGCAGAAGCAAAAAACAGCAGTGGTGTTGAAGGATATGTCTAATGATAAGGATCAACGCAAGGCAGAAATTCCAGGTATGTCAACAAGTATAAGTGTGCCTTTTTCAAAATACAATTTGACTCCTACAAATATACTTCAAGCTCTTGTGTCTCATGACATGGAGACTTTTAAAGCTCTTGACAGTCCAAAGAATGAGCAAGGAGCTCTAGTTCCCGGATATAATCTATTGAAGCATTTGGTGTGGATATAGGTCAAGGTTTCTATGAAGAAGGGAAGAGGAGGAACTACTAGACCATCACATGATTTTGGATTTTGGGTCGTGACAGTTGTACATCGACGACTTGTGATTCCCTGAAAATGAAGAAGAAGTACCATAATTTATTCGAATAGTCATGTACTTATAAGTTGTATTCTACGAAAATGCTAAGAGTTACCTTATATGAATTATGTATCAACTGTAGCTGATGTTAAAGGTGTTCCCCTTTTGGTAGTATACTGCCTGTGAGGCCACGATTGGCATTTTCTTTATGTTATGTTGCGTTGTTGGTTCATGAATATGTTGTTAGGAGTTGTTTTGGTGTTACTCTGACAGGTGGATAGGCCCAATTACAGGGGAAACTCTGCTGAAATTTCTGAAAAATTTAGGAGTTAGAATTTTTTTTTGGGAGATTAAGACGTGCAAAAGAAGAGATAAGTTATGTTATGTGGTTGAGGGTGAATGGTCCTAAGCGGGGGAGAATGTAATACCCCAATTGTTTTTTTTTGAAGTGCTTCAAAACTATCATGTGTGCATAGGCACGAGTTGCTATAGCCAGTTGAGACTAAAACTGTGCGTTGTTGTGAATATTAGGCCTTTTGAAAATGTTGGAGTGTAAGAAATTGATCTTAAAGTTTACTAATATGAATAAAAGAAATAATCTCAAATGAGATGACGTTGTCGGGCTTATCTAAATACGATAGCATGGGATCAACCATGAGTATATGTGTAAAAGTAAAATCATCAAATTGGTAACCTCAGAATAATTCTTAGAATGTTCGAGGAAGAACGTTTGTTTAAGAGGTGGAGAATGTAAAGGTACGGCTTGTCGTTTTAAGAATTTATGCTCCGTTCAGTGACTTAAGGTCTCGAGTAGCTTCGCAATATGTATTATGACTCGCGTGTGTGGTCAAGTTTAGTTTTCGGAAGATTCAGAATTTAAATTAAAGAAAAAAATTCTCACTTCGAAGCTTAAATAGAAAGAGTTGACCGGAGAGTTGATTTTTGAATAAACGACCCCGGAATGGATAATTGATAATTCCAATAGCTCCGTATGGTGATTTTGGGCTTAGGAGTATGTCTGGATATTTATTTCGAGGTCCATAGCTAAATTAAGCTTGAAATGGCGAAAATAAGAAATTTGAGTTTGGAAGTTTGACCGGGGGGTTGACTTTTAAATATCGAGGTCGGAATCCAGTTTTGAAAAATTTCATAGCTTTGTGCAAAATTTGAGGTCAATATTGATAGGTTTTTGCATCGAATATAGAAGTTGGGCGTTCCTAGTTTCATTAGGCTTGAATTGGGGTGTGATTCACAGTTTTTAGCATTATTTGATGTGATTTGAGATTTCAAATAAGTTCGTATGATGTTTTAGGACTGGTTGATGCATTTTATTAAGGTCCCGACGGCCTCGGGTGAGTTTCAAGTGAGTTTGCACAAGATCTAACTTCAAACGAGCATAACTCTCAATATATGAAGAGTTATATGGTGTATAGCCTATCAAATTAAATCTCTTTGAGTCTAGTTTCCAACTCATCAAACCGTTCATGAATTGGAGATTTCTACAAGAAGTTATGAGCTTTTTACTAAATGGTGACAGAACAGCTACGCGAGTCTGCGTAGCCTACGCACCATTGCGTAGGCAAAATCATCATGGAAGTGAAGGGAGGGTTAATCTGCGTAGGCTACGTAGCCAACCTACACAACTCATTTTGTATAAATCAAGGGAGCTTCGGGGAGAGAGAAAAAGATAACATTTTTGGGCTAAGTTTTGGATTCTATAGAGAAGGTGGAGCACCCTCAATCCAAATACACATCAAAGGTGAGTTTAATGATATTTTATAATGGATTAACACTAGTTAATGGTAGTATTAACATCTATATGAATTGAAATTCATAAGAATTTCTCTAATCATCAAGAATTATTCAAAGGGTTCAAGTTAGGGTTTGATCTACAAGAGGTAATTCTCCACCCTACACTTAAATACAACTATAGATTAAGTATTTGGAATGTATTGTAAAGTAGAAAGTACTAATTGGTTGAAGAATTATGCTACTCATTGAAATGGGTATTGTGAGTTAGGGTTCTTGAATGGAGAAGAAGATGAATAGTGAATTTTTTGAATCTTGTTAGGATGGTTGGTGATTCTAGTGCTTCAATAACTTAATAATGATTAATTATTGAATCATATAATCAAGATTGGGGCTTAAAGGCCAAGGATGAAATCTATTAAGAATAAAAGGGATATGTATGGGCGAATTGGGCTTGTTGAAGACTTTACTTGAAGATTTGAGGGTCGAGTTTGATTTGGGGATTTGAGGGATCAAATGAGATTGGATTTTGATAAATTTGGTATCGTTGGACTCGTGAGTGAATGGGATTTATAAGTTTGTAATTCTTGTCGGATTTTGAGACATGGGCCCGGGGGCCGGGTTTGTCCAATTTCGGGAATTGTGCTTAATTTTGATAATTTTCGAGTGAGCTTTTTTCCTTAGTATATATTGATGATATAAATCTGATTTTGGTTAGATTCGGAGTAATCGGAGGCCGAGTCTAGAGGCAAAGGCATTGTGGGCTAGGATTTTAGCCGGTTTGAGGTAAGTAACAATTTTAACTCTGGTTTTGAGGGTATAAACCCAGAGAGTTTGATATCATGTGATTGTTTGGTGGTGATACCCACGCTAGTGATGGGCGTGTGGGTGTGCACCGCGAGAGATTGAGACTTGGTCCGTCCCGTGAGGCTTAATGGCTATAATCTGTGGTTATGTGTTTACTTTTGGTGAACTTGTTTGCCTTTATGTTGGAGATCATGTTTAGGCTTTATTCATGCTCACATTATTTGTACTCAGTCATTGAAATTATTTTACATGTTTACCTCAGTCTCTAGTATTTGCTAATATGGTGTGATACTTGATGTGGGTTGTGTTCCCTTATTTGTTGATGATGGTAAGGCTAGTGAGGTACATGATTGAATGATATATGATGGCCTGATTGTGAGGATATTGATACCATAGCGTGTGAGATGTCCGCGTAGCACGTGAGCTATCCGTGCGGATCCAGGTATTGATATTATGGCACATGAGCTGTCCGTGCTTAGAGCATATTTTGGCACGTGAGATGTCCGTGCGTAGAGCTTATTATGGTACGTGAGCTGTCAGTGCCTAGAGCTTGGGCTTTGGGAGCCCCTCCGGAGTTGAGTGTATTGAGTGTTGAGTGCTGTGTGCGAGTGATGAGTGATGAAGTGACATTGCTGTGAGATAGTATTTATTTGTGTGGTTGCTGCATTTTTCTATTAAATTTCTTTGTGGCATTTATAGAGTTATGGAATTTACCTGTTTATTTCTGTTATTTTTAAATTGTGAAAATAAATAATTGGACTATTTTACTTAGCTCGTCACTACTACTCAGTTCCTTAGTTATTTCTGTTACTACTGAGTCGCTTGTACTCATACTAAACCCTGCACTATATGTGCAGATCCAGGGAAGTTGGAAGGCGAAAAATCGTTGAGTTCAGGCCGGCTATCTGTGGAGACTGCAAGGTAGCTGCTAGCATCCGTAGGACCTTGTTACTCCTTTTGTCATTTCTTCTTTTGGGCAGTTTATATATCTTAGTTCATAGTTTTAGACGCTCATGACTTAGTGACACCCCGATGTTTGGGGCCGTTTTCGCACTTTATATTAATATTATTTAGAGTTGATTTGGTTTATGAAAAATCTAAAGGTTTGAAATGTTTTATTTTTTTCATATAATTGATTTAGTAGTAATATTTTGGAAATAGGCTTGCTTGTAACACGATAGGCACCATCATGACCACGTTTGGATTTTGCGTCGTGACATGCCTCCTTTACAAATATAGCTAGGGATGGAGATCTCTCACCCAGACACTTGAGAAGAGGATCCAACAAAAACAAGAAGAAGGCACATGAGAGGAAACAATTGGGATGACAAGTTAATACAAGAGGTTGTCATTAGGAAGCCTCCTATTAGAATTGCAAAGCAAAAGGCGGTTGTCCCTACCACCTCCACAAGGTCAAATAGATCAAAGAAAAAATGATGAAGTTTGAAGAATTGTTGAAGATACCTGAAGAAGAAGAAGTCAAAGAGCTACAGTTTGAAGAGTTCACAAGGTTGAAGAAAGAGGGGCAAGACTTTAAGTTTTATCTTATTTTATTCTATCATTTTGTAAGTATTACCATATGTAATATCATCACAGAGTATGTTATAAACTCTGTGATGATCATAGAATACTTAGTCCTCTCTCGTTCTTATTTTTTACATGTTTGCTAGTATATGAGGTTGTTCATGCCTCAATAGGAATTGTAAGGTAAGGTCTAGTGATGCGTGGCTAGAATTCATGGTTTAACACGTTATGTGCCTTACATTTTATGTGCGTTAATGATAAAAATACAATTTTTATGTGCATAATGGAGTCTATTTAATGTGTAGGTGAATTGGAGATGGAAGTCGATTTAAATGGATGCAAACACGTCGAAAATAGGCTCAAGAGGCGAAGAGGAGTGCACCGAGCTATAGCCGGGCGTTTGAGCCTTAAGGCCAGACCCAGCCTGGCGTTAGCCAGGAGCCAGAGCTCAAACGCCAGCCCCAACCTGGCGTTATCCAAGCGCCAGGGCCCAAATGCCAGCCCTGGCCAGGCGTTATCCAGGTGTTTGGCATGTAACGCCTGGCCCATGATCTGGTCAAATCCGACTTTTGAAGAGTTTTAAGTGTTTTCCGGTTGGAATAGAAGTCTCCAATACGTTTAGGGTTTATCCCAAACATATAAATAGACCCAAAAACACAACTTGAAGAGGGGAGGAAGCCATTGAAGTGAAGAAAAACTTGTGGATTACTACTCAGTGAAGCAAACATTGATTTTTATAGCTCTTATTTATTGTTTTGTAGTTCAATTATGCAAGTTGTTTTAGAATTGATTCTTGTGAATATGAGTAGCTAATTTTCGTAATCTAGGGTTTTGGTGGAACCCGTTGGGGGATAAACTT
>ML341046.1:0-45045 GCA_005239505.1 Nicotiana paniculata | reverse complement strand
AGTTGTGGAAGGGAAGAGTTATGATAAGAACAAACTCTTTCCGACCAATCAAATTGAAGTGTGCATGACCGCATTTGATTGGACAGAACATGTCACTTGCACACGTGGCGTGATTTCATTGGCCTTTTGATGTGACTTGGCATGCTTTCTCATTTGACACGTGGCATGATCCTATTGGCCCTTCCACTTGACTTAGCGCGCCACGTCATTTGATACGTGGGCATCAATTTGGGCCTCTAGGAAGATGAAATTTTGGGCTTAATGAAGTGGGCTCATCATTTGTAGCCCAATAGATTATGACTTATTTATTTAATCCATATATATTGGACCTATATAATTAATTCATTTATATTTTAGCCCATAATTTATTTGGACCAATATATCTTGAATTTAATATGTAGTCCAAATTATTTTATTGATTTAATTCAAATAAAATTTGTATGCCTACAATCATTTTCAAAATATTGCGTGATTATACATTGAATTTTTGAAAATGAGTTTTGAAATTTTTTGGAGACATCTTTCAAATTTGATAAAATAGTTTTACATTTGGTGAAGACTAATTTTCCTATGGCACATCAATTTTCCCATTTCACCTGCAAGTCCGCTGAGTATATCAGTTAATTTTAAGTGGGTTGTGAGAGTTTTTTTTGTTAGTTTTGGAGCATATGTGCAAAAATTTTGGAAACTTAAGGGATAAATGGTGCTCACAATTATATTTGGAGGATATAGATAAACTTACCCCCAAAGCTAAGAGATAAGTTTGGCTGTTAGGGAATATTCTTCATTTATTTACATGATAATTTGCATTTACTGTAATTACCTTTGATTGATTTATTTTTTTTTTGGTCTCCTGCCCGGTGTCCGGTGTCCATATTGGAGCCCGACTATATCCGGATTCGCGTCGCATAGGGTCCCATTCGGGGGGAAGTGCTCCCTACCAAGAATTTTTTCATACCCAGGGCTCGAACCCGAGACCTCTGGTTAAGGGAAGAGCAGCCTCATCCACTGCACCACATCCTTTGGTGGTACCTTTGATTGATTATATTGCCATATTTGTATAATTGTATTTACTGAATTTTCATTCCACCAAAACCTTTTCAAAGCTATTTCACCTAATGAATCTCAGAAATTGGTGGCTCTCCTTACTGCAACCAAAAATTCTAATGACATTCGTCACTTTAAACAACAAAATCAAGGCTGTGGCTCTAATCACAATCATGGTCGTGGGAGATTTCAGAATAAGAATCACGGTCGTGGATTTGGCCAGAACAATTATCATACAAATTTTGGTGATTCTTCTCGTTCTTTCCCTGTTGCTCAAAGCATCCTTGGCCTTCCACCTACTCCAAATGTTACTAAACTGATGACACAATGTCAGATTTGTTCACTACAATCATACATTTTTGGAATGTCGCAATCGCTTCAACCATTCATTTGTCCCACATAATTCTCTCAAAGGTTTGTCAGCAATGATCCTAGAAGAAGTACCCGCAACAATCTGGTAACCTAATACATGCGCCTCCTCACACTTGACTAGAAACCCAAATGTCATTTCTGATCCCATGCCATATCAGGGTTGTATGGGGTAAAGTTAGTTTAAAATAATTAGCCGAATGGTAGCATGACACATGGAACCGAAGATAGGTAAAAGATAAGTCAAGTAACAACCAGTATTGGATACAACAATTGCAAATGATAACGGATAAATCCCGAAGGGAGCGTAGTCAGCAGAAGCAGATCAAGTATTTGCCATCGGATAACATTCAATGAGAAAATATTCTCTAATATTCATGAGCAACCGTTACAGAGAATATTTGCATTCGTGTCCTGCTGTTACATATTCATCAATGACACATTTATTATCATTTAAGTGAAACTTGATCCTAGGATCTTGCTTCCCAAGATCAACCAATAAATAGTAAGCTCAACAACCATTGTAAGATACCAAATTCTTTGCAAACATATGCTATATTTTACTTTTGTTCTTAATCAAAAAACTTTACTTGTTCTTTATCATTTATTTCACTTTTGACCTTGGAGACATTCGCCCGGAGCCAAGCTAGTCATCTTCTTCAATTTCAATTGCGAAATCTCATTTTTAATCTTATTTCTTTATCATTTTTGGATCAAATCAGTTCTCTTATTTGTAAACCACGTAACAAATTTAACTATATCATTTTACGGATAAATAGTTTGGAGCCTACAATGGGACTTAGACAGTTACGTAATTGCTTTGATCGTTACGTTTGTCACTAACTTGTTTGATATCTTCCTTAGTAAGAAATCAGATATGGCAGCTAATGATATCAACATCACGCACAACGTAGAGGAGCACGAAGATTTACCTCAACATGATGACTCAATCAGCGACACCCGTAATAAAGGGTACAAAACAACCCTGGTTCGTGAAGGGCAGTACTCCCGACAGGTATGGGAGCCAACTCCCGATGATAAGGAGGAGGAACACGTCGTGGAAAGGTGAAAATCTTAAGAGAACAGCTGAAAGCAATCATGAGTCACCTCTCAAGGCAGGACATGGTAATTACAGAGTGAAAACAAGTGATGCCAGGTGCTTCCAATAATGCAAACGGAAGGGGCCTGGTTCTTCCCAGCGTTCCTGGAAACCAAACGACTCAGAGGGTGGACAATAATACCCCAAGGTATGAAGTCATTTTGATGGTGTCAAGGGAATCAGTAGAAGATCTGGGAATGACAACAAGAATGAACCCTTCAAAATGGAGCACATGAGGTTTATGAGGGAACTGAACGAAGGAACGGATCAAAATGTGAAGGAGTTTCACACCCTAATGGATCATATTCTGGATGCACCGCCGGTTATGAAAGGTGCAGATTCAAAAAAATACACGTAATTTCCATTTAAGTCAAGCGCAACGCCATCGTTAATTACGAAGAGGTTCAAAATGCCAGATATACCAAATTAAGATGGGACCTCATATCCACAGGGGCACATCACAACCTACAACATAGCTGTGAAAGGGAACGATTTTGCTCAACATGAGATTGAGTCGGTCTTGTTGAAGAAGTTTGGCGAAACCCTCACATATGGGGCCCTGACATGGTATTCACTCTTACTCGAGCATTCAATTGACTCTTTTTACATGTTTTCATATTCATTCATTAAGGCCCGTGCTGGGGCAAGGAAGCTCCAAGCCAGGAAGGTGGACATATTCAGGATTGCGCAGGTGAGTCTAATTGTTGTGAGAATTTGTGATCCCATTCCAGAAAGAGAGGATGCTACTAACGCCTGTACCAGATGAGTGGGAAGCGGAGGGATTGATCGATTCCAACCCTTCACCACTATATAGTAGCAAGGAGTGGCCGATTCAGTTTTACCTAATGAGGTCGGAATCGATTTCCACATGGAGTTAATTTGGTTTGGAATTGAGTATCTAGTTAATCTAGATGTGGGTGTTGTTTCTAATTGCACTTCTAAACATTATTGTGATTGATTTTATTCTAATTTTATACTATTGAATTCTAAGAGTAATCTAAGTACAATATTTTTGTGAAAGTTTTCAAGGATTAAAAGGAACTAGGGAAGTGACTTCTACCTAGGTGAGTATCTAATGGGTATCAAGAATTTAGGACAAGCTTGATATGATTGGGGTCGTGATACATTATCACACAAAAGTGCTCACTCTATACCTCTAGGTAGTTTGAGTGACTTTGCCCGATTTGGCTTTCTCAAACCCAAATGGGTGCTAATGCAATGCAAGGGAAATTGGATCAAGTCGGGTTTTACTATCTCTAGGCTTAACCCTTTAATTGGGGCTATCTATCAATCTCTTGAATTCACCCCAATTCTTTGTTAGCCTAATATTCCTAGACTTAGTCCCTCTTTCTCAAGAAGAACATAAGTCACAAAGGCATGAATCAGTGGTTGCAACCACTAATTCTACAATTAAAGCATGAATTAGACTAAATATCACTAACCCATAAACAATTAAGCCCTAAAATTCAAGACTCATTAAGTACCCACACTAAGGTTGGGTCACAACCCTAGCTATGGGTCTAGCGACTCATGATTATAGCAGAAATCAAAGGTAAAGATGAAATATAAGCCATAATATTCAATTACAAGATAAGAATCTAAATATTTAAGATAAATCTACTCTAAAATTACTCAAAAGGATAAAAACCTAGTTGTTCACGTGCTCTTTAAAAAAATTAACCTAAAAATGTCAAAAAGGTCTATTTATACACAACTGAAAATTTCGGACAAAAATGCCCCTGTAGAGAATTTGTAGACGCGTAAATCTGACCGCGTCTGTGCTTGAGCTTTCGCGGCCACATAATAATGATAGTTTTGTGTGTTTCTTCAATACTAGTCTTGGATTGGTTAAGTTTTGCGGACCGCGTAATTTCACCTGCGTCCGCGTTTGCTTCCATCAGGGCCGCGTAATTTGGCCTTGGACCGCGTTCTTCTGTTAAGCATGACTTTCAGAGTCTCCGAACCTCAAGATGCGCTCTCAGTGAAATTCCCTTCGCGTCCGTGTATGATCAATTCGTGGCCGTGTGATTTAGACGCGGGCCGCATTTTTCATTTGAGCCCAAACTGTGAAGTCTCTGAAACTCGAACTCCGCTCTAAGCGAAAATACCATCGCGACCACGTTATATATTCCACAGCCGCGATTTTCCACCGCGGTCAACGGTTAAACTTGTGCCCCAAAATAGCCTCTCTGAACCTCACTTTCGCGGACCGCATATTTGTGGCCGCCTCAGCGGTGGTCCTTACACGACCGCGTAATTCTACCGTTGTCTGCGCTCCAGTTCCAGCCTTTGGTCTGTGCAAGTTTGACTCCTTCATGAGTTTATTTCGGCTTCTTTGCCTCATTTTGACCAAACCCTACAAGCAAGCACATTAAGTTAGTTTTCGGGAATACCTTTACGCATTTTTTACCCAAAACTTAAGCAAAAGAGAGCAAATAATAGGTTAAAATCCCTAGTTCTCAACTCCCCCAAACTTAAGCTTTTGCTTGTCCTCAAGTAAACAAGGCAATTCCCACCTACACAAGAAAAATAAAGGAAAATTTCAGTTGTCCTAAGGTGACTTCATCAAGCATCAATTGAGACTAACAATTACCCTCAACACAAATGCATTATCAACAATATCATGTTATGACCTTTTGAGTTCTATAGTTCTAGTGTGACGCAAGAGCATCAAGAGTTGACTCAATTCATCAAGGAAGCTCTCTCTCTCACGTAGGTCATTGTGGATCCCATACTCCTCCTCCTCTACTCTCCATAAGCTAATCTCACCTTATAGAATATGACACTCAAAACAAGGATTGTAAAGAAGTGTGCTCATCACTCTCCAAAGAATGTCACAAGTCCAGCTCTAAGTACCATAAGCTTTCCCCTCATGTAAATTACCACTAATGTAAGCTCACTCAACTTGAAATCCTATAGGGCTTTAGCGGGATGTAATGAAGGCTTTTTGGATCAAGGTAAGACATAACGAACTATGATTGGTTCATCTTTCCTTAATCTCTCCATTTTCTCATTTCGGCTCATATCTTTTTGACTCTTTGAGTCATATTCTTCTTCCTTAGGGGAACTAGAGAGATACATCGTCACTCTTTCTTACCCATGACGATCCTTTTCTCCTTTTCTCATTATCCATTCCTTTCAACATTGTTCTTTTTCAATCCCTTCAAACTTTTCTTTCTTTTTGACATATTTCTTTTTATCTTTACATCCTTTTCCTTGCCCCTCCTTCTCATCAATTCTTTTTGTTCTTTGAACCTTTTATCACTAGAAGTTCCTCGTCTCTCCCCCGAACGTATGATTTTTTTCCTATTGTTCAACATGAATGCTAAGGAAAGATTGGGTGCCAAGAGATGGCCATTGTAAAACGGATAAAGGCTTGTAATGTGGTTATTGAATGAAAAAGTCTTAGGCTCAAAGGGTTGACTGGGGATATCATATTGGTAGGCTATGTAACTTTTCGAAGTTCAAAATGGGACCAAGGAGAGCCTATAATCACTTCTCAAGTCGAGCTACACTTAGAATTTCGCCTAGACAAACATTCAGGGCAAGTTCTAGACTTGTTGGCACGGGACATGGACTTGAAATTACATACCTCACCTGTCAAGCTACAGATTGTCAAAGAGAATAGAGTCGAGGGCCCAAAAAAACCCTATTTAAGATTGACGATCACATATGGCTCATAGAAACTACTTGATGATAGTTTTAGTCAACTCAAGAGTCAAAAGGTCACAACTAGAGCTAATCTCGTCAACCAACTTGTCTCTAATCATGAGGTCGAAGGTATATGTGTTAGTTCCAAGTGAAGCCTACTTGAGACACTTATATTCATAACTACTATATATCAAAACAAAAAGAAAAACAGACTCAATCCTTTAAGAAGGTTGTCACGCCATCCATCGTTGGGAAGAGCCACCCGGTTCACACAACATCTGCCTTTGAAAAGAACCGTGGCATTAAGAAAACCAAAGGCTTATTGATCACTCAGAAGTATAAAAAAGAAGCTACTAAAGGAAATAAGAAGCTAAGCTAATTACAAAAGAAGTCATAAGGTAAACTACTGAAAGTAAAATGAATATATACAATAAGGGAGTGAAACGAATATATACAAAATGGGGATGAATATATACATGAGATGGTAAAGTTATATACATACCAAAAGTGAAAAATATCAAAAATGAAAATAACGAAAAATAATATCAGAATTATTACAAGTCAATCATCAAATTCATCGAATCAATAAAAATAAGACCACCCCCATGAACAGAAATTAGCATTGTCCTCAATGCTAAAAGCAAAAATAAAGTTAGGTGAGCGGTAGAGAGTAAATAAAACTCCCTATGAGGTCTCTGTCAGCATGGGATCATGTGTACTGGTGGGGTCCTCTGGTTGTGTAGATTCATCACCACCCTCAGGATCCTCCAACTGAATCTCCAAGTCATCGGTCTGGGGTATCACAACTCTTATCACCGGCTCTCTGTCAGCCTCCTGCTTTGATGGTTGTGATGTCTGTGTTGCAGAGGCAGTCTCTTCCATAAGGATATCTAGAAGAATATCACCGACGGAAGTAAGCTTTTCCACCTCCTTCTTCAAATGCTCTTGACTTTTCTTCACCTTCTTGACCTGTTTACCCAGCTCCTTGATCACCTTCTCATGGGTACCTAAGACTCAAGAATTTTCTTCTGGTTGTCAAGGATATGCTTCAATGAATCCTCTACTGACGGAGGCATCTGAAGCTGTGCTGGAGCAACCTGTGCTGCGACTGCACTGGATAGGGAAGATAGCTTTGACGTAGATACCTTCATCCAGTTGTTGATGCTGGACAAGGTTTGGTTGACCCGCAGGTGCAGTCTGAGGGTAAGCTGAGGAAGAAGGCATAGAGAGTGGGACATATACTGATGTCCCTGAGGACGGAGGTGGCATAGAAGCAGACGAACCTTCCGCTGTGAAAGGCTTGGACCCAGAGGAAACTACCCTTGGCTCTTCAAACTGGCTAGCGGAGGTAGTGGCTTTGCCTTTAGACTTGGGGTTGTCTGGTCCCTGAAGGCACCAAAAAGTGATCGGTTCCAACCCTACACCACTATATAGTAGAGACGAGTGGTTGATGCAGTTTTACCCGATGAGGTCGGGATCGATTTACACAGGGAGTTAATTTGGTTTGGAATTGAGTATCTCGCTAATATAGATGTGGGTGTTGTTTCTAATTGCACTTCTAAACATTGTTGTGATTGATTCTATTCTAATTTTATACTATTGGATGCCAAGAGTAATCTAAGTACAATATTTTTGTGAAAGTTTTCAAGGATTAAAAGGCACTAGGGAAGTGACTTCCACCTAGGTGAGTATCTAATGGGTATCAAGAATTTAGGACAAGTTTGATATGATTGGGGTCGTGATACATCATCACACAAAAGTGCTCACTCTATACCTCTCGATAGTTTGAGTGACTTTGCCTGATTTGGCTTTCTCAAGCCCAAATGGGTGCTAATGCAATGCAAGGGAAATTGGATCAAGTCGGATATTACTATCTCTAGGCTTAACCCTTTAATTAGGGCTACCAATCTCTTGAATTCACCCCAATTCCTTGTTAGCCTAATTTTCTTAGACTTAGTTCCTCTTTATCAAGAAGAACATAAGTCACAAAGGCATGAATCAGTGTTTACAACCACCAATTCTACAATTAAAGCATGAATTAGGCTAAATCACTAACCCATAAATAATTAAGCCCTAAAATTCAAGACCCATTAAATACCCACACTAGGGTTGGGTCACAACCCTAGCTATGGGTCTAGATACTCATGATAATAGCAGAAATCAAAGGTAAAGATGAAATATAAGCCATAATATTCAATTACAAGATGAGAATCTAAAGATTGAAGATAAATCTACTCTAAAATTACTCAAAAGGGTAAGAACCCAGCTGTTCACGTGCTCTTTAAAACAAAACTTAACCTAAAAATGTCAAAAAGTTCTATTTATTTATAGCTAAAAATTTCGGACAAAAATGCCCCTGTGAAAAATTCGCCGACGCGTAAATCTGAAAGCATCCGTACTTGAGCTTTTATGGCCGCGTAATAATAAGCGTGGTCCACGTTTCTTCAATATTGGGCTTGGATTGGGATAAGTTTTGTGGACCGCGTAATTTCACCCGCGTCCGCGTGTGCTTCTATCGCGGCCGCGTAATTTGGACGCGGACCGCGTTCTTCTGTGAAGCAAGACTTTCAGGGCCTCTGAACCTCAAGATGCGCTCTCAGCAAAATTCACTTCGCGTTCGCGTATGATCAATTCTCTGGCGTGTAATTTAGACGCGGGTCGCATTTTTCATTTGAGCCCAAACTGTGAAGTCTCATAAACTCGAACTCCGCTCTCAGGGAAAATATCATTGCGGCCGCGTCAGATATTCCGCAACCGTGCTTTTCCATCGCGGTCAGCAGTTAAAATTTTGCCCCAAAATAACCTCTCTGAATCTCATTTCGCGGACTGCATATTTATGGCCGCCTCAGCTGTGGTCCTTACGCGGCCGCGTAATCCTACAGTTGTCCGTGCTCCAGTTCCAACCTTTAGTTTGTGCAAGTTTGACTCCTTCATGAGTTTATTTTGGCTTCTTTGCCTCATTTTGACCAAACCCTGCAAGCAAGCACAAGTTAGTTTTTGGGAATACCTTTACGCATTTTTGACCCAAAACCTAAGCAAAAGAGAGCAAATAATAGGTTAAAATCCCTAGTTATCAGGGATCCCAACTTGTGGTGTGAATATCATGAGACTCACGGCCATAGAACTGGGTACTGCCGACATCTACGTGAAGAGGTGGTGACATTATTGAAAAATGGTAATCTCAGGGAATGCTTAAGTGATCGAGCCAACAACAACTACGGGCGAAGCCAGGATAATGCAGAGCCTTCAAAGGCAGTAGAATACTCCCCTCGGTTGACCATCAACATGGTTGACCCAGGAAGCTCAACATCCTCCAATAGAGAGTGCTGGAGCAAGAAAAGCTGACCGAAAGCATAATACCGGCGACAAAACTCTTAGCTAGATTCAACTTGACAAGTGTGACAACCCAATGAGAGATCCTTCTTCTCACGAATGCAGAAGGGGTAACCAAGACCACCTTATTCGAAGTTAAAGATTGTGACATGGGCTACAGTGTAATCCTTGGGAGGCCGTAAATACACGAGATGAAGGTTTTACCCTTAACATATCATAGTTATTGAAATTTCCAACACCAGAAGGGATCAAGAACATAAGAGGGGACCAACCGACAGCAAGGGAAATGAACGAAGTAACAATTTCTAGCAGCAAAGGGACGGAGCCTAGAAATTATAAGAACTGATTCCTTCTCCCTTTTTGAATGAAGATGATAAAGACGAGGAGTCATTGAAATCCACCCGGTGTCGAGATACTTTCAAGTATCATAGGATATGGATGCAACCAAGTCAACCGCAGAGTAACTCGAGCAAGTGGCCTTATTCGAAGATTTCTTAGAGAGGAAGTTTCACCCGGGGATAGTATTAAACCCAGAGCTTATATTAGGGTTTATCAATTTTCTTAAAGCTAACGTCGACTATTTTGTTTGGTCGCACTCGAATATGACAAGTATCCCATTAGAGGTGGTCGTGCATAAGCTAAGCCTGGATCTAAGTTTCCCACAGGTAAGGCAAATGAAACGCCTTTTAGCGGAGATCCGAAATAGGTTTGTTAAAGAAGAGGTAACCCGATTATTTGATTTTGGTTCCATCCAAGAGATAAAATACCCAGAATGGTTAGCCAATGTAGTTGTAGTACCAAAAAAGAAGAAAAAATTTAGAATGTGCGTAGACTATAAGGATTTAAATAAGGTGTGCCCTAAAGATTCTTTTCCATTGCCAAACATTGATCAGATGATTAATGTTAGGTCCAGACACGAGTTAATGAGTTTCCTTGCCCAGAGGATCAGGAAAAAACTTCTTTCATAATAAACTTTGGCACAATGCTATAATGTGATGCAATTTGGGCTTAAGAATGCCAAAGCCACTTATTAGAGGCTCGTTAACAAAATGTTTGAAAATCATATAGGCAAAACAATATAGGTATATATTTATGACATGTTAGCAAGTCTTTGAATGCAGGAGATTATTTGAAACACCTTCAAGAAACTTCCAATATCTTGATGAAGCATAACATGAAACTCAACCCGAAAATATGAGTGTTCGGGGTTGGTTCCAAAAAATTCTTGGGGTTCCTGGTCTCGCAAAGAGGGATCGAGGTAAATCTCGCAAAATCTATCAAGGACATTCCGGACCAATTGAAATATTTAAAAGAGGTACAGAGGCTGACCAGGAGATTGGCGGCACTAAGTAGATTCATCTCGAGATCATATGAAAAGTGTCATCACTTCTTCTCATTATTAAAAAAACAATTTCGAATGGAAAGGCCTAAAAAAGGTACCTATCAAGCCCCCCATTACTGTCAAAACTGGGGGAAGGCAAGCAGTTGCTAATATATCTAGCGGTCTCAAAAGTAGCGGTAAGTATTGTTTTAGTATGAGAAGAAGAAACATAATTTCCTGTTTATTATGTTAGTAAAGTATTATCGGGAGTGAAGACGCGCTATCCGCACCTCGAAAAGCTGGCCTCAGCTCTCGTAGCTGCCTATCGAAAGATTACGCCTTATTTTCAGTGCCACCCAATAACCATTGTGAAATCCTTTGCCTTAAGGAATGTCCTTCACAAGCCTGAGTTGTCAGGCTAGTTGGCTAACTGGGCAGTCGAAATTAGTGAGTTCGACATTGACGACAAACCCAGGAATGCGATCAAGTCACAAGTTTTGGTCGACTTTGTGGCCGATTTCAGTCCCGGGTTAATGCCCGTGGCTGCTAAGGAAGCAGTGCTGGTATTGAAAACTACATCAGGAGTCTGAACCTTCTTTATGGATGGGGCTTCCAACGTAAAAGGGTCCGGGCTCAAGATAGTTCTAGTCACGCCTCAGGAGAAACCCTGTGGCAGGCCATTAAGATTGTTCCATTAACTAAAAATGAAGACGAGTATGAGGATTTTGTTGGAGGACTTGAACTAGCCTAGGGACTCGGCTCCAAGGTTATCGATATAAAGTGAGATTCCCAGCGCATGAAACAATATGTGGTCAAGGTTCAGGAATTACTCGCACGGTTCAGGGAGTGGTCGATCATACACATTCCAAGGGAATAAAATGTGGAAGAAGATGCATTGGCCAATTTGGGGTCGCCCACGGAGATGAAAGGATCTGACTCCGGTATAATTGTTCAACTTCTACACTCGGTATTGGATGTAGATGGTTACTACAAGGTCAATTTAACCAACTTAGACTGAGACTGGAGGAATGAGTTCGTCGAATATCTTCGGCATGGCAAATTACTCGAAGTTCCGAAGGCATCCCGAGCACTACGAACCTAAGTCGCTCGCTACTGCCTTGTGAATGGGCAATTTTATAGAAGATCATATCAAGGACTAGTGTCCCGATGTCTGGGAGCCTCGGAGGCAAACTACATGATGAGAGAAGTCCACAAAAGAATTTGCAGAAACCATTTTTGTGCAGATTTGTTAGTTCTAAACCTGGTTAGGGCAAGTTACTATTGGCTTCGGGTAGATCAGGACGCAAAGGAATTCGTTCAAAAATGCGAAAAATTTCAACGCCATGTGCAATTGGTGCATCAACCAGCAGAACTCTTGCATTCGGTGGTGTCCCCATGACCATTCATGAAATGGACATTATCGGTCCTTTGTCACCGGTCCCGAAAAGGTAATATTTCTTTTAGTTTTAACTGACTACTTCACTAAATGGGTTGAAGCAGGTCCTTACCAAAATATCGGTGAGCATGATATGGTCAACTTCATATGGGACCACATAATCTGTCGATTCAAAATACTGAAAGATATTGACTGCGATAATGTACCACAGTTTATAGGCTCAAAAGAAATAAAAGTTTTGGAATATTTGAAAATCAAGAGGATTAAATCCTCACCGTACCATCCAACTGCTTACAGAAAAGTGGAGTCAACCAATAAGGTGATTATCCAAAACCTTAAAAAGAAGTTAGAAGTTGCTTTGAAAATGGATCGAAGAGTTACTAGGTGTGTGATGAGCATAACTGACAACGGCGAAATCGAGCACGGGAGAAACACCTTTCTCTCTCGTATATGGAGGGGAAGCTTTGATACTGGTGGAAATAGGGGACCAACTTTAGATTTTCCCTGAACAAAGGAAGAAACAAATAATGAAGCGATATTGGTGAGGTTGAATTTCTAGACGAAACAGGGACTTGGCGTACGTGGGGATGGCAGCCAAAAGCAAAGGATGGAAAGATATTATAATCGGAGGGCCAATCTTCCCTACTTCAAATTAGGAGACTTGGTTTTGAGAAAGCTAACTCAGAGCAATCGAGAAGTCAACGCTGGGAAGCTGGGTCCAACATGGGAATGTCCTTATCGGGTTTCATCTGTTATCGGTAAGATCGTACGAGTTGGAGAATCAAGAGAGAGTCAAGTTCCCCAACAATTGGAACGTGACTCACCTCAAAAGGTATTATTTCTGATGGATGATGACGATACTGAAAGGATGTGATACACTCTTTAGAAAATTAATGTTGATGTACTTTTAAAGATAGAAGGAATAAAAATAAAGTTCTTTTATTTTTATCTTATGTTTTCTCTAAATGATGATTTAATTTTACATTTGAAAGTTAACGAAAACTTCAAATGCTTGTGCCGAAATGAAAATGAGACTTCCTCTTCAAAGAGCTCCATAAACATAAAAGGGCCTTCTCTTATGAAACCATCATAGTAAAGGGTTAATTCTGGAAGAATTTATGATCGTAATCAAAACTATCAGATGAAAATATACCCGAAGCTTCAACCAATTAAATGCAAAAGAATACATTTTTCACAACACTTAAGCAAAAAAAATCTTTATTTATCAAAGTGCCAAACTCGGTGAAAAGTTTGGCATAATTACAAATTACAAAAAGTAACTAAGCATCATTGCCGCCGGAGCCCGAAGGGAGAGAGGGATATGCGCTTCTCCCGGAGGAGGAAGGCAGATCAGTTGTCGGTCCGGGGTCTTCATCCTCATCTTCCTCAATCTCCCCTTTGGTATCCGAATACTTAGAACTAGTACTTGAGGAGTCAGTTGCATCAGGCCAAGCGGGAAGGCATTCACGAGCAGACAACTCCAGTTCTCGGGCCTGGGCAATACAATCATTATATTACCGATGCTCACTTTAGCCTCTTCCAAAGTTTTTCTCCTTATATGATATATAACAAAAGTCTTCTAAGAAAATAAGGGAATCCTCTTGGTTCTGGAGCTTTGCTTGGAGCATATCAATTTCGACCTGAATGTCGTCTCTTTCAAATCTCAGGGCAATAAGGTGAGAATCGAGCTCAACATTTGTAGTTGAGTAAATCTGATTCTAATCCATGGCCCTCTTGGGCCTATCCTCCATCTTGGGCCTCGTGAGCCTATCCTCCATCTTGGCCCTCTTCTCCTGGGTAACATTGGCCTCCTTGGTTTTGGAGCTTAAGCCTACGTTCAAATATTTATTTGCTCCTCGAAGGCAGACTCACGCTCGGAAGTACCAAGCACAACGTCGTAGAGCTCGACCAACTTTGCCTTAGCCTATTGAAGTTGCTCGTGTAATTGAGTAGCTTCTTAGATATGGACCATTTTATCCTGCTCACTCTGCTGCAACCAGGCCTCAAGCTCGCCTATCTCACCAGCTTTTGCCTCTAATACTGGGAGGCGCGCAGCAAATTGGTTTCTTTCGGCCAACATTTGATCCCGCTTAGAAGTGAGTCCTTGCTTATCGAGGATCAATCTCTGCAGGCCTTCAGAAGCGAGAAAGTTGGCCTATAAAAAAAGAGTATCAAATTTAGGATTTCCATTGCAGCGGGTAAATGGAAAAGAACTTATAAGAAAACAAGTACGGTACCGCTGTCGCGCACCACTATCGCGCCGTGTGTGGCACTGTTTAACAAGTATCCTCCCGGAAGGGAGTACATTTTCTTCAAATCTTTTTCTGAAGCCAACTGCTTCATATAGTTCTCAAGCTTGAGGATCTAGGGAAGATGGTGAATAACTGTGCCCCAAATTCCCATGGTCGGTAGACCGAGGAGGAGAAACACACCTTTCTCAATCATCTGTTGCTGGTGGAGGAGATGCAGTCGGTGCTGGTGGCGAAGGAGAAGCTGGTGTCGATGGGCGTGAAGTTGTTGGTGTGGAAGGATGAAAAGCAGTTGTGGCAGAGCTGATTGTTATTTTCTCTGTGGTCGAACGCAAAAGAGGCACAGGGTTCGAGCTCCTTGGACCAGAGAAAATAATGGGTAATGGAAAGCGATAATCGACATTATTCACCAGGTCCGTCTTGCCCCAAAGTGTTTAGTTTTCTCTTTCGGACGGGTTTTGGAGCTCTCCTGGCTGAGCATCTGGTTGAGTCGATGAAGATATATTTCTCCTTTGAGGGGGAGACACTTCATCACTGGCTTCCTCTTCATCCACAACAACCACTATGGCTGGATTGGACGTTGTTTTCTTTATTTTCTTATTTTGAGGTCCCAATCGTGGAAGAACGTCTCTTTTTTGGTTGCTTGTTCTCAGGATGGGGACTCCAAGAAGAGGCACCCTCACCAGAAGCAGATCCGCGAGCACTGCTTTGGGCAAGGCAACTTTGCAACACCCTTCTGGCCTCTTCGGGGTCAGCTAAGACGTCGACCTCAGAGCAGGTGACAAAGCCTCCCACCAGTATTTGAGGGCCATCTCTTTCCACCGGTTGAATTCTGGTGTTATGGTTTCTAGAATTTTCTGAAGTCACTGGTCCAGACCTTAAACTCGTGGTGGCTCCCGTCGAATAGCTGGAACAAAAGAAACAAGAAGATTAGCAACAACAAAAAATAATCGTTTTACGAAGGACGGAAATGAATATATCAAAAAATTACGAAAGAGATTCCACAACTTAATAAAAGACGCAGATGTGGCCGGGATGATGTCCTTAGTAGAGATGATGATGAATATCTCCATCCATTCGTGCTCATTGTCATCCACGTTGGTGAGAAGAGCGTGGTGGCCACGTTTGTTGAAGTTTATTACTCCCCTAAGGAAAATTTTGGGAGAGAAAAGATTCATCATGTGGGCAAGAGTTAGGGCTTCCCCGGTCTCCATGCATAGTTGGTGAAGGCTAGCGACCGTTCGCCATATCGATGGGCCTACTTGTGCTAGGCAGACCTGGTACTGGTAGAAAAACTCCAAAATAGTGGGGTTGAGCCCTTCATTCGACCCCATGTAGAATGGACCTAAGGTAAAGGGATACGTATAAACATACGTAAGCCCTGCTTCGTAAAGGTAACTCGTTCTATCATATTCGAGGCAAATATTTCAAGATTAGGGCAGTTGCACTCTGATGACGTCCAAAACACACCTCAATAAGAGATATGATATGGTCGTATGCAATAATAATTACCCAACTATGAGTCGGGGTCGAATCCACTGGGAGTTATAAGGGGTGTTAGGAGTATATATTTGAAGAAAGCGAATGGACTACCTAAATTGCACTTCCACAACAAAGTTTTATTTTCTACTTCTACTATTAATCTAATGATTGTAAACTAAGGTAAATAAACTAGAGATGAATGTATTTGATGTTTTTCCAAATAGTTTAAATGCCTAGGGTTGTGCGTAACCTAGGTGTTTGCCTAACGGGATAAAGACGTTTATATTTTTTTTGTTGATTGGGGTGTTTTATAGCTCCCAACTCTATGTTACCCACTCAATAACTCTTGGCCAGAGAGTTCTTTTGCCCAATTTGGCTTTCTCAAGTCCAAACGGGTAACAAACAAAATAGTTGATATGAGCTCAAGTCGGGTTCTTACTGTCTCTAGTTTGAACCCTTTAATTAGGCTAATCAATTTCTCAACCAACCCAATTCCTTGTTAGCCAAGTTATCCTAGAATAGGTCTCTCTTTCTCAAGTAAAGACTAGGTCAAATAGGCATGAATCAATGTTTGCAACCATTAAATCTAAAATTGAAGAATGAACTAAGATAAATAATCAACAACACCCAATCATAAACAAGCATAAAATTAATCACCCGTAAGGTTTACACAATAGTGTTGGGTCACAACACTAGTAAAAATCTAGCTACTCATAATGGGTTTGAAGAAAAACTAATTAAACCCATAATGAAAGATTAAAATGATGAAATCTAATGTTAAAGCACCAAAATAATGTAAAACTTCTTAAAGTAGTAAAAAGAAACGACCACAACAGCTTTTAATGTTCAAACTTGACCTAATTTTGTGAAACTCGTCTATTTATACAGGGCCAAAAACCGCGGACAAAAATGCCCCTCAGAAGGTTCTATGGCCGCACGATTCCATGTGCAGTCCGCAGATTTCTTCAGCTGGCACGAAGGTGAGTTCTGCAGCCGCACATTTCTGAACTGAGGCCGCGAGGCAAACTTTTGCGGCCGCAAAATTCTTATGGAGTCCTCACTTCATAAAGGCTTCGGGACTTGGTCTTCTTGAATATTCTCTGAACTTTGGGTCATTGTCAATAAAATCCTGGTTCAACGGCCGCACAATTCATGTGTGATCCGGACATTGACGAAAATCCTGTTAGATTTCGCTTCTTGGTTTGCGGCTGCAAATGGAATTCTACGGTCTGAAATTTCTTCTGCAGCCACAGAATTCCTTCCGCGGACCGCACATTTTTACTTCTGTGCCTTTTATTCCCTTGTGCTTCGGAACACTCTTTTTCGAGTCATATTTCATCTTGATAGACCAAACTTCCAGCATTCCTGCAATTTGCACAATTTCATTAGTTTCGGGAATACAATTCAATACTTTAGGACTAAAACAAAAGCTAAAAGGTGCTAATAAGCAGTCAAAATCCCCACTTATCACACTCATCCTTCACAGTGTTATACTAGAAGGACGAATGAATGAGGGATACCTACTAACAACCCAAGTCCGTGAAGACGCAGAATGGGCCTTCTCTTAGAAGTCATCAGTACTTGTGATGGTGCGTATAGTGGGAGATTCAAAATCGACATCAACTTCTTTGTCCTTGTTTCTCTTTGGGCCTTCACCGAAAATAAGACCAGTATTTCTGAAGAGTGCACTAAAAGAAGCCATGGTAATAAAGGGTCACTAAAAATTTTTGCTAAGAGGATTGGAGAAAAGGAAAATTTTCTAAAGTAGATGAAGAGTGAGTGTAGATAAGAAGAAAGACTTATGGTAATTTTGGAAGTAAAGAAGTGAACTAATGAGTAGAAGGGAAGTTATAGATGGAAAAAATCCTTGCCACGACCCAAAATTCAACTCGTCATGATGACACCTGACCCAACCCACAAGGTAAGCCAAATAAGAATAAAACACGGTATATTGATAATGAAGAGATTCAAAAATGAAGTTACTGAATTTTATACAACTCCCTAAGGACTGGCAGTACAAGTCATGAGCCACTAAGACATAGATTTACAAAACTGAAATGAAATAAATACAAGATATGTTTGAAATGTATATGAACAGAATTCAAATCTAAAGCTACTAAGGACAAGTGATAACATAACTGGAATACAAAAACATCTTCAATGCCAGCCCTCACCATACACAACATCATCAACACATGGATCTAGACGCAAGGTGCAGAAGTGTAGTATTAGTACAACCGACCCCATGTACTCTATAAATATTCTAACTAACCTCAGCGAGATACGAGAAGAAATAATTATAGATGATACTCACTAACACCTATGCAGTTCATAATTTCAACAAGTATAGAATAGATATATGATCAAATAAAGAAATCTCAGGTAAAAACCACATTAATGGTCATAATTATTTGTTTTTAAGTGTCCTATCAGTCGATAATCCAGCATATAAGGAAGATATGCAAGTAAATCACGTAAATCAAGGAAATTGCAAGTAAAGATGAAATGCAATAACCAACTATCAGTATGTTGTAGCATGCAACCCGATCCTATAACAGTAACCAGCTCTCCCAGAGCTCACATCAACCAAAAACTCGTCGGTTTCTCACAATTCGCATGTACACCATCAAGAGAGAAACATGAGAGGGTGACCCTAGGGGGATGAAGTCATATCCACACTCTGCACAGACAACTCACGTGCTAATAATCTCAATCGCACGGATAACTCACGTGGTGCACAGAAACTCACGTGCTATAATATCAATATCTGGATCCGCACGGACAACTCACGTGCTATAATACCAATATCTTGATCCTCACGGACAACTCACGTGCTAATATCACAATGGTATCTTTACACAAATAGCCGTCCATATTTATTGTTTATTTTTTTTAGCCGTATACATAGATTATACATTGAATATACATAATTATACATATTTAATACATAAATTATGCATACATTATACATCGCTGGCTATTTTTAGTTTAAGCAATTTGATGGACGGCTATTTGGGTTAATTATTCTATCACAATCCGCCCGACGTGTTCACATATACAATATCATAATCCGCTCGGCATGGTCATAGGCATATCAATACAATCCGCTCGGCATGGTCACATACATAACAACACAATCCGCCCAGAGTGCTCTCAAGCATCCAGTCCAAATCATATCACATAGAAGAAAGTATACAACAACACATTTATATAATGGATAAAACACCATCCTAAAGTAGTAAAAAGAAAAGGCTACAAGAACTTTTAATGTTCAAACTTGACCTAATTTTGTGAAACTCGTCTATTTATACAGGGCCAAAAATCACGGACAAAATGCCCCTCGGGACTGCACAATTCCATACGGTCCGCAGATTTCTTCAGCTAGAAAGAACGTGAGTTCTGCGGCTGCACATTTCTAAACTGCATCCGCGAGGTAAACTTCTTTGGCCACACAATTCTTATGCGGTCTGCACTTCACAAAGGATTCATGACTTAGTCTTCTTGCATATTCTCTGAACTTTACATCTTTGTCAATAAAAGCCCAGTTCTGCGGCTGCACAATTCATGTGTGATTAGCATATTGCTAAAAGTCCTGTTAGATTTTTCTTCTTGGTTTGCGGTCATAGATGGAATTCTGCGGTCCATAATTTCTTCGGCGGCCGCAGAATTCCTTCTGCGGACCGCATATTTTTACTTGTTCGCCCTTTATTGCCTTGTGCTTCGAGACACTCCTTTTTTAGTCGGATTTCATCTTGATAGACCAAACTTCCAACATTCCTGTAATTTGCATAATTTTAATAGTTTCAAGAACACAATTCAATACTTTCGGACCAAAACAAAAGCTAAAATGTGCTAATAAGCAGTTAAAATCCCCACTTATCAACTTCCCCAAACTTAAGTCTTTTCTTGACTTTAAGCAAATAAATTAGTTTCCACCTCCAAAAGTGAAGGGTCATTTCAGCGAGTCAAAGGTGAGCCATCCACACATCAGTTGGGACCAACAATTACCCACACTACTCATGCATTATCAACAAGGAGACAGGTTAAACATTCATGCACATATAGTTCTAATGTGACATTTGAGCTTCAAGAATTGACTTTACTCACCAAGGACTCTTGCTCTATCATGTAGGCCATGGTGGACTCCAAACTCTTCCTCCTCTACTTTCCATTTTCCAATCTCACTTAATAAATTTATCACTCAATCCAATTGAAGCATGGTTGACTCTTCGAGCATGACTTAATTAGGTCTTTTTATTAATTACTACTATATTTTTACCTAAACACAAATAAAACCGACTCATTACCTTAAGAAGGTTGTCATGCCATCCATCGTTGGGACGAGTCACCCGGTTCACACAACAACTACCTTTGGAAAGATTTGTGGCATTAAGAAAACCAAAGGCTTATTATCTACTAAAACATAAAAAGAAGCTACTAAAAAAACTAGAGCTAATACACTACTAAAACATAAAAAGAAGCTAATAAGCAAACACAAAGATAAAAAAGGAAATGAGCAAAACTACTAAAGATAGAATGAATATACATAGTAAGAGAGAGAGAAGATATATACATACAGATAAGAAAAGAGAGAATATCATCAAATTATTATAGGTCAAATGTATAAAAGTACAAAATGTGTCAAATAACCTCCACCCTACCCCACCCCCTCTCAAATAAAAGTAAGCATTGTCTCCAATACTCAGCAAAATAAGAGTAAAAGAGGGAAGAGTGAAGAAAACTCCCTATGGCTCCTTGGACATCTCTGGATCCCCAACAATGTCATCGCCCTCACGATTATCTAGTTGAATCTCATCATCCTCAACTCTAGGTATGGCTGGGTTGGTGAACATATGACACACTGCCTCAGCAGTGTCGGCAACAAGGTATAGCTCTTCAAACTGGCCAGCTGGTGCCACCGATGCAGATGGGTTGTAGGATCTTGGACGAAATGGTGTGGGTCAAGCATCATGTCAAAGGGGAGTTCTCCGACTATATCAAGCCTGGTCACCTATCTCCGGAGCTTGTCTACTGACTTCTTATTGGCCTGGGACTTTATCATCTTCTTTACTTCCTTTGCCAACTCTTCAATCACCGACCCATGTTGTACCAAGGTGTCCATAATAGTCTTCTGATTCTCCAAAATTTTATTCAATGTCTCCTCAATGTCAGAAGGAACATATGATGACTGTGAGGTGGACTGCGCTGCAACAGTACCGGACAAGTCAGATAGCTTTACAGTGTCTGTATGCATCTAGTTTTTGATACTCGCGAATGTCTGGGAGTCTTGCAATATAGATAGTAGATGAGGAGGCACATGCACTAACTTCAAAGCCGAGGTGGAAGTTGTGGCAGGAGCTGCAGTAGGGTCTGTGGAGGATGGTGGAGGCATAACTCGACATTGGAGGAAGGCTCGACTGAAGTGGATGGAACATCAACTACCTCAGGAGCCACCATAGCTGGTTCATTAGACTGGCCCGCGGAGGTAGGAGGCTGAACTTTCTTCTTTGGATTGTTTGCATCCATCAGTGAATACCAAGTAAAAGGCTTCTTCGAATTCACCTTTGTGTCATAATCCCTCTGATCTACCCTTGCATCCATGAGATATTCTATAATAGTGTTGGGATAAGGGTAGGACGAGTCATCTTGCTGAGCAATCACTTAGATGTTACCCGACATCACAACAACCACATTAATAGGGTACCCGGCCATAATAGAATCAGCCAAAATAGCCTAAGGAATCGGAAGGAGTCCCATTTTGGATCGAGTCCAGTCTGCTGTAGACAAAGGTTTGCCACCCTTTCGCGTCGAAACTCAGAGTGTTCTGGTGGATAGGAACCCAGCGGCAATCCATGGTGGTGGCGGCCCTGGTGCTACTAGAATCTCCGCTAACCAAGGTTGGACTATGTATCCCAGTGCACACTTCTCCAAATACTCCTTCGGCTCAATATCTTCGAAACCCAAGTACGTGTTAAGTGTATGAGGATCAAACCTTACTTTGAGGTTACGCAATTTGATCACCTTTGTTCCCTTTTTGATATGCGCCACATTGGCGTAGAATTCCCGGACAAGGTACTCTTTGGCATCTACTACGCGTTGATTGAACCACATTCACTCCTTATGTTCCCTGAACTGCCTCAAAATAGCTGGATTTAACCTCTCTAAATCTTTCAACAAAAACTGCTCAAGGGTCATCGACCTCTTTGGCCACCAAGTACGAAAGTTGGTGAAGGCAGCCAAGAAACAAACCGACCCTTCCCAAACTCTTTCTTCTTCAATCTTTCAAGACCGGCAACTCTGGCATCTCCCCTCTGCCATCATCAGGGATATCCTGAACTGGTGCATCCTGTGCCTCAAGGACTGGTGTAGCCGATGGCTCAGAAGCCTGACTAGCACTCTCCGATCCCTCAAAAGTGCTATGCGATGAGGACGATTCATCCCTGAGTTGGTATCTCCCTTGCGGCCTTGAATGTACGGCCGACTGCTCCTAAATAGAGGCTTGCCCTCGATGCTTCCCTAGACAGGACATATGAGCTCTTCTCATGGAGATCTACACCTCTCCCTCTGCCAGTTATAGCTTTATTTATAATTGTCTTTTGTTTTCCAAGGGGTAAGGCACTCTTGCCTCGATCTCGAGAAGGTTCACCTCTCGCTTTTGATGTGTCGTCGCGTCCTCTATATCGAACCATTATCTGTATCAAGCAAGGACGATTGTTAGTTGCAATTCAATGTTAAGACATACATAGGAGACATGAAAGTAAGTTATAAACTAAAAGACACAGTGAGGATACACAGTAACATGCTTGTAGGGAAATGATTTACGGTCTGCACAATTTTTCTCGCGGCCGCAGATGAAGACTTGAGTATAATTTTTTTTTTGCGGCCACAAAAGTGAAATATGATTTGCACAATTTCACTTGCGGCCGCACCTTTGAAACCCAAAAGATGCGAACTCTCTAATGACAGAATTGGCTGATTTGCGGCCGCGACATGATTTTTGCGGTCCGCACAATTAGACATGCGGCCGCACATTAGAGTCAAAAAGTATGGAATCTCTAGTGACAGTGAATGTGTTGTTCTACGGCGCGATGAGAATTCTGCGGTCCACACATTTTATCTCGGGGCCGCATAATGAGTTCCTCGCTAAGTTGCCCTAAATTCCACATCTGCGGACCACACAAATTTATGTGTGGCTGCAGAATTCAAAAGTTACGTACATGTCAACTTTTTTTTATCTAGGCTTTTCAATTTTGCGCATAATTTGACATGGCAAAATCATAAAAGCATGAAAATATGTTAACCTTACATATTTACCCCCACATGGATACACAATTGAATTTTAATGACAAATGGCCTAAAAAGAACTAAAAATATACAAATTAAAAGAATAAGATAAACAAGAAATTGAAGCATACCAGATGAATGAGTTTAATGAGTTACTGATCAAAGATGTTGTGTGTGTGGACGGATGAAATCACCAAGAAATTTCAAAAGGGCACTATTCTTTTGTTCAGAGAGTGAAAAAACGTAATTGTGGCCATAATCCTCTATTTATATGACTTGGTTGTCCAAGGGAAAGAAGGGCAAGTGCGGCCGCACATTTATTTTCATGTGCGGTCTGCACTCTAATACCTGGGAATCTCAACTTAATTTTCCATCTGCGGTCCACACAATTTTGTGTGCGGCTGCAGATCTCATGTTGCGGCCGCAGATCTCTTGTGCGGTCGCACATCGACCTTTTCTCTGACAGGCTAAATTAGATAGTTGACATTTTCAACCTCTCATTTGTGCGGTCTCCAAGCTAATGTTCTTTTGTTGCAACACCGAAAAATGTGTGGTCCGCATAAATCAACTACGGTGCGCAATTCTTGCAATACTTAGCGAGATTTCTGTCCACAATTCCTGTAAGTCACACTCATCCCTGTAGCACACTTCAAACCAAGTTAGAACGAAAATAACACCTAACTACAAAAGAAAAAAAGAAAAGAAACATGGCTTGCCTCCCAAAAAGTGCATGTTTTAACGTTGTGACACGACGCAAAATACCATCAATTGAAATGAATGACCACCACCACGTGGCTATCTCCAACTTTTCTCAAGTAGTACATCACCCGGTAAACATTGACTCGGAATACTTCATTGTTTTTGTTCTTCAAGTCCAATGCACCAAAAGGTGTCACACTCACAATTTCAACAGGACCACTCCATTTAGACTTTAGCTTCTCGGGAAACATCCTCAACCTTGAGTTAAACAAAAATACAAGATCGCCCACCTTGAACTCTTTGTTCCAAATGTATTTTTCATGAACATATTTCATCTTTTCTTTGTACAAAGACAAACTTGCATAAGCATGGTACAAGAACTTATCCAACTCATTCAAATGTGCAACCCTCAAGTTAGCGGCTATATCCCAATCAAGATTCAACTTCTTTAGATCCCACATGGGCTTGTGCTCTAGTTCCACCAGAAGATGACAAGATTTTCCAAACTCCAACTGGTATGGAGACACTCTGATAGGTTTTTTTTTAAGCCGTCTGATAAGCCCATAATGAATCATCAAGCTTCTTGGACCAATCCGGCCGATTAGCATTCACTTTTTTAGACAAGATACTCTTTATCTCTCGATTGGTGACTTCCACTTGCCCACTAGCTTGTAGGTAAGGAGTCATGATTTTGTGAGTAACACAATACTTTCTAAAAAAAAGTGTCGAAATTCTTGTTGCAAAAAGTGACTCCCCCCCCCCATCACTTATAATAGCACGTGGAATACCAAACCTTGTGAAAATATTCTTCTTCAATAAAGCCACCATAATTCTCGCCTCATTATTGGGTAAAGCAATGGCTTCAACCAATTTGGACACATAATCAACAACAACCAAGATGTAGGTGTTTCCACAAGAACTCACAAAAGGGCCCATGAAGTCAATACCCCACATATCAAGAATATCAATCTCCAAAATGGTTGTGAGAGGTATTTCATTCTTCTTTGAGATTCCACCAGCCCATCGACATTCATCACATCTTTTCACTAGCTCACCTGCATCCTTGTAAAGAGTGGGCCAATAAAAGCCGCAACTAAGCACTTTGGCCGCCGTTCTTGCTCCACCGTGATGACCACCATATGTCAAACAATGAAAAGCCCCAATAATTTTACCTTGCTCTTCTTCCGTTACAAATATTCTAATCATCCCATCAGTACAAATCTAGAAAAGGTATGACTCATCCCAACAATAATCTTGACTATACTGTTTGAGCTTCTTACTTTGGTTTGAAGAGAACTCATCTGGAATGATTCCACACTCAAGAAAATTTGCTAGATTCCCATACCATGGCACCTCTTTCATTGAAATAGCCAAGATTTTCCCATTGAGGAAGGAGTCATTGGTTTGAAGGCCATCATGCGGCCTCCCCTCCTCTTCCAAACGAGACAAGTGGTCCGCCACTTGGTTTTCACTCCCTTTTCTATCTTAGATGTCAATATCAAACTCTTGCAACAAAAACACCCATCTCATCAACCGAGCTTTGAGGTCCTTCTTGCTCATAAGATAATAAAGCGCCGCATGATTCGTGTGGACAATGAGTTTTGCACCCATCTAGTATCGGTAGAACTCATCAATTGAAAACACAATGGAAAGGAGCTCTTTCTCCGTAATGGTATAGCTGACTTGGGAAATATTCATGGTCTAATTAGAATAGTAGACTGGATGAAAATTTTTGTTGATGTGTTTCCCTAAAACAGCCCAATCTCTACGTCACTTGCATCACACATAAGTTCAAAAGGGGAACTCCAATTTGGAGCGGTGATGATGGGAGTAGTTGTAAACTTGAACTTTAACAATTCAAAAGCCCTCATGCAATCATCATTGAAGTTGAACTTAGAATCCTTCTCAATAGGCTTGCAAAATGGGTTCACCACCTTAGAGAAATCTCTGAGGAAATGCCGGTAAAACCTCGCGTGGCCTAAGAAACTCTGCACAACCTTCACCGAAGTTGGAGGTGGAAGTTTAGAAATCACCTCAATTTTGCCTTGTTAACTTCAATTCCATGCTTTGAGATTTTGTGGCCAAGGACAATGCCTTCCTCGACCATGAAATGGCATTTCTCCCAATTAAGCACCAAACTTGTTTCTTCGCATCTACCCAACACTTTATCCAAATTTACAAGACAATCATCCAAAGAATCCCCAACCATCGAGAAGTCATCCATGAAAAATTCAAGGTAGTCCTCCACCATGTCCATGAAGATAGCCATCATACACTTTTGAAAAGTCGCTGGTGCATTGCACAAACCAAATGGCATCCGCTTGAAAGCAAAAGTACCATAGGGACAAGTAACAGTTATTTTCTCTTGATCTTCTAGAGGATTAGAATTTGGTTGTATCCTGAATACCCATCAAGAAAGCAATAGAAAGCACGGTCGGCGAATCTATCGAGCATTTAATCTAAGAAAGGAAGTGGAAAGTGATCCCTCCTTGTGACTTTGTTGATCTTGCGATAGTCCATACACATCCTCCATCGGGTCACCGTTCTTGTAGGAATCAACTCATTCTTGTCATTGGTGACACATCTCGCCTAAACTCACACCACAAATATAGGTAGTGAGGCAGTCGATGCAATAATAAAAACCTAATGGAAGTCGGGGTCGAATCCATAGGGAGTTAGATTTGGGATTAGGTATATACCTAGTGCGAATGTATGATATGCCCTAGATTACACTTCCACATTCTCGATTGTTGTTTCTATTTCTACTTTAAGCTATTGATTGCAATTGTAAAACTAGGAGACAATATTTTTATTTTGGTTGTTTTTCAGATTATAGAAGGTCTAGGGTTGCGACTTCCTCCTAGTTGGTTAACTAACATATTTAGAGCTTTAGGGAATGTTTGGTTTATCGGGATACAATATAGCAATCACAGTCAACTACTCACTCTATACCTCTCGGTAGTTTGAGTGATTTTGCCCGGTTTGGCTTTCTCAAGTCTAAATGGGTATTTCACAAGCAAGTGATAAATTCTCTAGTCGGTTCTTACTATCTCTAGGTTTGACCCTTTAATTGGGGCTATCAATTTCTTGAGTTCACCCCAATTCCTAGTTAGCCATGTTTTCCTAGACTTAGTATCTCTTTCTCAAGAAGAGACTAAGCCAAATAGGCATGAACCGATGTTTGCAACCATTAATTCTATAATTCAAGCAAGAACATGGCTAAATATCATATACCCAATCATAAATAAGCCCTAAATCAATAACCCATTAAGTACCCATACTAGGGTTGGGTCACAACCCTAGCTAAGGGTTTAGCTACTAATAGAAAATGAAGAAATTAAGATAAAATGCATAAAATTGGTTGAGGAAAGAAAATCTAATGTTTAGAAGCTAATCTAGTACAATATTACCCAAAACAAAAAAGAAAAATGGCTCAGGTGCTCCAAACTTACATAACTTAACCTAAAAATGACAAAAAGTTCTATTTATACTAAGCTGAAAATATCTGACAAAAATGCCCATGCAAAATCTGTGTGCGGTCCGCACTTTGAGCTTGATTGGCCAACTGGGCTTTCTGCGGTTGCATAAAACTGGGATGCGGCTGCACTTCATTTTTTTTATAATCAATCCACTAATCAGGGCCTAGGGCTAGTTTTTATTTATAGTGAAAAATAAAACAAAGTAGCATGTTGTCTTACGAAGTGTAAGACTATAAGAAATGACTACTACATAGATCCTACTATCAAGTTTGAGTATGTAATACCCAAAATTGATATTACACAATGAACTACTATTAAAATGAATTATAAAGTCTGAAATTTGAATAAAAACTTGCCTATAATCCTTATGTTGATTCCTTGAATTTCCTGTGCTGCTCCGTTGATTACACAAATAGCCCATTATTTTCTGCAACTTAAGCACTTCCAAAAACCATTCAATGACACAATGGCCCATGTGCAAGGATGACATGCACAAATCGATAAATGGTTGCACTTCATTTAACTGTGTGGACCGCACATATCTGAGTACGACCACACACTTGAACTTGGAGTGGGGCTGGACCTTTTTCTGCAGACTGCATAATTATGAATGTGGCCGCATAATAATAGTGCAGTCCGCACATCTTCAATCAAGGCTCTCTGATTCTGGTTTTTGTGGGCTGCATAATTATAAGTGCGGCCGCACTTGGCATCCTGCGGCCGCACAATAATAGTGTGGCCCGCGCATCTTCAATCTCCAAAATGCATGTTCTCTGAAACTTATTTACTGCGGCCGCATAATAATTGTGAGGTCCGCATTCTTTGAAGGAAATCCAACAGTGCCTCTTCATAGTTTGTGACCGCACGCAGTATTGTGCGGTCCGCACTATATGCCTTTTTGCCTTGTTTTGATCCTTGTCCAATTGTTTACTCCTTTTGAGTTGATTTTCACTTCTTTGGCTCGTTTCCCCATATTCCTGCAAGAAAGATTATTTCATTAGTTCTTGGGAATACCTTTAATCATTTTTGAGCTAAAACGCAAGTAACAAAGAGAAAATAAGTAGTCAAAATCCCTACTTATCTACTCCCCAGAACTTAAGTTTTTTCTTGTCCTCAAGCAATTAAGGCAATTCCCATCTCCACTAGAAAAAGGATATATCAGCTGGCCTAATTCAGTCAATTTTGAGTGAGGTCTGCACTCCTTACCTGTACATGAATGGAGCTCTGCGGTCGCACAAAAATAAATGAGGCCGCATAACCTTGTGAGGTCCGCATTATGTTGTGTACATCCGCATTTTTTCCATTTTCCTGCAAAACCAAACTTCAGAGAGTTGATGAATTTGGTCCCCGTTGTGAAGCCACACAAGAAATTGTGTGGCCGCAGACCCTTCTCTGCAGTTGCAAACACTTTTGTGCGATTCGCATAAGTTCAACACTTAGCCACTTTTTCCAGATTGTCCCTGGAATACACACTCATTCCTGCAATTCACTTCAAAACCGGTTAGATCAATACAAAACCTATCTAAAAAGAAGAAAAATGAAAAAATGAAAAGAAATATGGGTTGCCTCCCAAGAAGTGCCTGATTTAATGTCGCGACACGATGCAGGTTACCATCAATCACTTGAAATGAAGCAACGCCACAACGTGTCCATCATCAACCTTGCTAAGATAATGTTTCACCCGGTGACCATTGACTCCAAACACTTCATCATTTTTCTTCTTCAAGTTTAATTCACCAAAGGGAGTCACATGCACAACTTCAAATGGGCCACTCCACTTGGATTTCAGCTTTTCTGGAAACATCCGCAACCGAGAATTGAACAATAGCACAAGATCTCCTTCTTTGAACTCTTTATTGCGGATATACTTGTCATGGAGGTACTTCATCTTGTCTTTGTACAAGGATGAACTTGAATATGCATGGAACCTGAATTCATCAAGCTCATTCAATTGTGCCACCCTTAAGTTGGCGGCAACATCCCACTCAAGATTGAGCTTCTTCAATGCCCACAAGCCTTGTGCTCAAGTTCCACCGGTAGGTGACAAGATTTCCCGAACACTAACCAATACAGAGACATATCAATTGGTGTTTTGTAAGCCGTCCTATAAGCCCAAAAAGCATCATCAAGTTTCTTCGACCAATCCGTACGGTTGGCATTCACGGTCTTTAACAAAATACTCTTGATCTCCCGGTTGGAGACTTTAACATGTCCACTTGCTTTAGGATGATAGGGGGTCGACACTTTATGAGTAACACCATATTTTGTGAGTAAGGTATCAAAAGCTTTTTTGCAAAAGTGTGATCCCCCTTTACTAATAATGGCCCTGGAAGTGCCAAACCTTGTGAAGATGTTCTTTTTCAAAAATGCCACCACACTGCGAGCTTCATTGTTGGGCAAAGCCATGGCTTCAACCCACTTTGACACATAATCCACAACTACCAATATATAAGTGTTCCCACAAGAGCTAACGAACGGACCCGTGATATCAATGCCCCATACATCAAAAATGTCAATCTCCAAGATGGTGGTGAGGGGCATCTCATTTGTCTTGGAAATCCCACTGGCCCTTTGACATTAATCACAATGCTTGACGATATTGCTAGCGTCCTTGTAAAGAGTAGGCCAATAGAATCCACAACTTAACACCTTTTTAGCCGCTCTCGCTCCACCATGGTGACCACCATATAGAGAAGAGTGGAAAGCCTCAAGAATTCCCATTTTTTCTTCCTCTGGTACACATCGTCGAATCACACCATTGGTACAAATCTGGAAGAGATAAGGCTCATCCCAATAATAATCAAGGCAATCCCGTTTGAGCTTCTTCCTTTGGTTTGAAGAAAACTCATTCGGTACAATTCCACTCACAAGATAATTGGCTAAGTCGGCGAACCATGGCATCCCTATCACAAAAATGGCTAGGAGTTGCCCGTCGGGAAATGAATCATTTATCTCAAGGCCGTCATGTGGCTTCCCCTCCTCCTCCAAACGAGACAAGTAATTCTCCACTTGGTTTTCACTCCCCTTACGGTATTGAATATCTAGATCAAGCTCTTGCAAAAGAAGTACTCACCGCATTAGTATTGATTTAGAATATTTCTTGCTCATCAAATATCGAAGCGCCGCATGGTCGGTGTGAACAATCACCTTTGTACCCATCAAGTACGGGCGGAACTTCTCCATAGCAAAGACAATAGCAAGGAGCTCTTTTTTGGTCATTCTGTAGTTGACATGGGCCTCATTCATGGTCTTACTAGCATAGTAGACCGGATGGAAGATCTTGTTGATACATTGCCCAAATACCACTCCAACCGCCACATCGCTTGCATCACACATGAGCTCAAAAGGTAAGATCCAATTCGGTGCGGTGATAATAGGAGTAGTAGTCAACTTATAATTGAGCAATTTGAATGCCTTCATACAATCTTCCTTGAAATGGAACTTGGCATCCTTCTCCAAAAGTTTGCACAAGGAGTTTACCACCTTAGAAAATTCCTTGATGAATCGGTGATAAAACCCCGTATGACCAAAAAAGCTCCTCACTCCCTTCACGGATGTAGGGGAGGGAGTTTGGATATCACTTCAATTTTGGCTTTATCAACCTCAATACCATGCTTTGAAATCTTGTGACCGAGGACAATGCCTTCCTCAACCATGAAGTGACATTTCTCCCAATTCAAAACCAAGTTTGTTTCCTCACATCTTTCCAATACCTTGTAAAAGATGTCCAAGCACTCTTCAAAAGAATTTCCCACCATGGAAAAATCATTCATGAAAACCTCAAGAAAGACCTCCACCATATCGGTGAAGATGGCCATCATACACCATTGAAACGTCGCCGGTGCATTGCATAACCCAAATGGCGTCCGCGAAAATGCGAAAGTACCATAGGGACAACTGAAAGTGTTCTTCTCTTGGTACTCATGAGCAATAAGAATTTGATTGTAGCCGGAGTATCCATCAAGGAAGCAATAAAAAGCACGTCCGGCCAACCTATCAAGCATTTGATCAAGAAATGGAAGAAGAAAATGATCTTTCCGAGTGACTTTGTTGAGCTTCCTATAGTCCATGCACACTCTCCACCCGGTGACAGTTCTTGTGGGGATCAATTCATTCTTGTCATTTGTTATCATAGTCATGCCCCTTTTCTTTGGGACACATTGCACCGGACAGGTCCATGAACTATCGAAAATGGTGTAAACAACCCCAGCATCCAACCATTTGACGATATCCTTCTTCACTACCTCTTGCATTTCTTCATTTAATATTCTTTGATGTTCTATGGAGGGTATGGAATCCTCCTCTAAAATAATCTTGTGCATGCAAAAGGGGCTTATACCCCAAATATCCGCCAATGTCCAACCTATAGCTTTCTTCCTCTTTAAGAAAACCGCCAAAGTAGAATCTACCTGCATGTTAGTCAAGCAAGAGGAAATAATAAACGGTAACGTGGAACAAGGGCCAAGAAACTCATACATGAGATGTGAAGGCAAAGGCTTTAACTCCAAAGTGGGAGGCTCCTCGATTGAGGGCTTTGTTGGAAGATTCTTCCAGTTTTCAAGATCTAAGGATAATTTTCGGGGTACATAAGTACATGACCCCATTCCTTGAAAAACATTGACACACTCCACAAAGCCTTCCTTCTCATTCTCATCATGATTAAGAAACACAGCTTCCAAGGTATCCTCAACATTCATCACAGCACTAGCATCATCAACAATCACTTCGGTCACTAAATCCACAAACGAACAGACTTCGTTGCTATTTGGTTACCTCATCAATTTGCACACATGGAAAACTACTTTTTAATCACCCACCCGAAAGGTGAGCTCACCGGCTTCCATATCAACTAGAGCCTTCCACGTATCAAGGAAATTTCTACCCAAGATAATAGGCACCTCATAGTCAACTTCACAATCAAGGATCACAAAGTACGCTGGAAGGATGAACGTATTAACACGAACTAACACATTATCAATAATGCCCAAAGGTATCTTCATAGTCTGATCCGCCATTTGCAACCTCATAGATGTGGGTCTTGGTTGCCTAATTCCCAAAGTTTTGAACACAGAGTAGGGCATCAAGTTGATACTTTCCCCCAAATCACATAGAGCTTTGGCAAAGTCGGCGCTCCCAATAGTGCAAGGGATTGTGAAAGCACCAGGATCTTCCAATTTCTGAGCCATTGGGTTCACAATAGCACTCACTTGATGTGTCACCTTGATAGTATCACAATTCATTAGTATCTTTTTTGTTGCCAAATCCTTCATGAACTTTGCATAACTAGGCATTTGTTCCAACGCCGCAACCAACAGCACATTTATGGAAAAACTCTTCATCATATCAATAAACTTATTGAATTGGTTCTCACTATTTTTCTTTGCGAGACTTTGAGGATATGGAGGAGGAGGCCTTGTCATTGGTACCTTGACCTTTGGCACTACCGGTTTCGGTATGTCAATCATGTGCTTCTTAGATGGTTTCACTTCCTCTTGGGTTTCCTCCACACTTTTATTAATGTCGATCCTCACTTCTTGGTTACCTTGAACCACATTACTTGGAGTTTCATCTTCTTGAACCAACACATCATCATCCACAATTCTTCTTTGATTTGAGGTGGTTTCATATCCACCTCTTTCACTCCTCGTGGCTATGGCCATGGCATGTCCCAGGTTCACCACTGTATCACTAGGTAGTGCCCCCTTAGGACGAGTGTTTAAATCTTGCGAGATTTGGACAAGTTGAACCTCCAAATTGTGGATTGAAGTGTTGTGGGAGGTTAATTGAGCATCAGAGTCAGCATTTTTCTCCATCATTTGTTTGAACATATTTTCAATCTGTCCCATTATTGGAAGAACTAGAACCCTATGACGGATATGGAGGCGGGTTGCTTGGTTGTTGATACATCGGGGGCCTTTGAAAGCCTGACCCCTGATTCCCTTGGTTATTATTGTTCCAACCCCCTTGGTTGTTGCTTCCCCAATTTCTTTAATTGTTGCCACCCCAATTGCCCTGATTATTGCCTCCCCAATTGCCTTGGTTACCTTGATTATTCCAATTGCCTTGATTGTTGTTACCACCACTCCAATTGCTTTGGTGGTCTTGGTTGTTCCAATTTACTTGATTTCCTTGTGATCTCCATTGTTGTTGATTTTTTACTTGAGAATTATTTCTTTGACCTTGATTATTGTTGACATATTGCACTTCTTATTCTTGCTCATTGTGCGAATCACCTTGGTCATACCACTATCATCTTGCACAAATTATTCCGAACGGCTTTTCCCTTGTTGACCTTTTTGTCGTCTCTTGTTCATCATCATATTCACACCTTCCATCGCATTCACTTGTTTCGACCCTTGAACTTGTTGAAGCTAAGCTTTGGCCAATTGATTCATTGTAGTTGTCAACTTGGCAATAGCTTGCCCATGAGCATGTAGCTCCTTGTGTAGGTGAATGAAATTTGGGTCACCTTGAGGAAAATTGCCCTACTTTGCCATGCCGACGAGGTATCCGCCATTTCATCCAAAATTTCACAAGCTTAGGCATAAGGCATGTTCATGAGTTTTTCACCGGCGAGTTGATTTACCACACATTGATTTGTTGTGTTTATCCCCTGTAGAATATTTGTTGGATCATGGCCTCGGTCATATCATTATCCGGTCACTCTTTAACCATGGTACGATATCTTTCCCAAATCTCATGCAATGGCTCATTGGGCTCTTGCTTGAACGCTAGAATTTTATCTCGTAGTGTAGCCATGTGACCCTGGGAGAAGAATTTAGCAATGAATTTTTCGGCAAACTCATCCCGTGTATGGATGGAATGATTGGGTAATCTCTCTATCCAGTCCAATGCCTTTCCTAGTAGAGAAAAGGGAAATAGCCTCAAACTCAGTGCATCCTCGGAAACATTTGTTTGCTTGCTCCCCCAAGAAGCATCGACTAACCCCTTGAGGTGCTTGTAAGCATTTTGACTTAAAGCCCCAGTGAAGAATCCTCGTTGCTCAGGTAGTGTAAGAATCACGTTAGTGATTTGGAAGTTTCCCGCCCTAATACCTGGCGGGACTATAGCACTTGCATAACACTCATTCGGCAACACTCGGTGCGCTGCTGCTCTTGGTGGAGGTGGGGGAGGGACGGGAACATTATCATGAGGTGGTCGGCCTCGCCTATTTGCTTGAGGTTCGGGGAGAACCTCATCTCCTTTATCATCGTCCACCTCCTCCCCCAATGGCAAATTCGCGATGGGCTCATTGTTGAGAGTCGTTCTCGTACCTATAAGCAATTCAAAAACAAAATTAGTGACTCGGAAGGAAAAGAAGACAGATCAAAAAAAAACCTAGATATATAGCTAAATCCATTTAACTCCCCGGCAACGGTACCAAAAATTGATCTCGCCCAAACTTACACCACAAATATATGTAATGAGGCGGTCGATGCAATAATAAAAACCCAATGCAAGTCGGGGTCGAATCCGTAGGGAGTTAGATTTGGGATTGGGTATATACGTAGTGTGAATGTACGATATGCCCTAGATTACACTTCCACATTCTCGACTGTTGTTTCTATTTATACTTTAAGCTATTGATTGCAATTGTAAAACTAGGAGACAATATTTTGTTTTGGTTGTTTTTCTGATTATAGAAGGTCTAGGGTTGCGACTTCCACCTAGTTGGTTGCCTAACAAATTTAGATTTTTAGGGCATGTTTGGTTGATCGGGATACAATAGAGCAATCACACTCAATTACTCACTCTATACCTCTCGTTAGTTTGAGTGATTTTGCCCGATTTGGCTTTCTTAAGTCCAAATGGGTATTTCACAAGCAAGTGATAAATTCTCTAGTCGGGTCTTACTATTTCTAGGTTCGACCCTTTAATTGGGGCTATCAGTTTCTTGAGTTCACCCCAATTCCTAATTAGCCAAGTTTTCCTAGACTTAGTCTCTCTTTCTCAAGTAGAGACTAAGTCAAATAGGCATGAAGCAATATTTGCAAATATTAATTATAGAATTCAAGAAAGAATATAGCTAAATATCATATACCCAATCATAAATAAGCCCTAAATCAATAACTCATTAAGTACCCATACTAGGGTTGGGTCACAACCCTAGATAAGGGTTTAGCTACTCATAGAAAATGAAGAAATTAAAGAAGAAATTAAGATAGAATGCATAAAAATTGATTGAGGAAAGAAAATCTAATGTTTATAAGCTAATCTAGTACAACGTTACCCAAAACAGAAAAGAAAAACGGCTCAGGTGCTCCCAACTTACACTACTTAACCTAAAATGACAAAAAATAACTATTTATACTAAGCTGAAAATATCTGACAAAAATTCCCTGCGGAGGTTGTGTGGCCGCACAATTCTATGTGCGGTCCGCACTTTGAGCTTGACTGGTCAACTGGGCTTTCTGCGGTCGCATAAAACTGGGATGTGACTGCACTTCATTTAATTGTGCGGACCGCACATTTCTGAGTGCGGCCGCACACTTGAACTTGGACTAGGGCTGGACCTTCTTCGGCGGACCGCATAATTATGAATGCAGCCGCACTTTCATATCATGCAGCCTCACAATAATAGTGAGATCCACACATCTTCAATCAAGCCTCTCTGATTATGCGTTTTCGGGTCGCATAATTATGAGTGCGGCTACACAATAATAGTGAGGTCCGCATATCTTCAATCTCCAAAATGCATGTTCTCTGAAGCTTATTTACTGCGGCTGCACAATAATTGTTCAGTCCGCATTCTTTGAAGGAAATCCAACAGCGCCTCTTCATAGTTTAGCGGTCGCACACAGTATTGTGCGGTCTGCACTGTAGGCCTTCTTGCCTTGTTTTGGTCCTTGTCCAATTTTTTACTACTTTTTGAGTTGATTTTCACTTTTTTGGCTCGTTTCCTCATATTCCTGCAAGAAAGCACATTTCATTAGTTCTCACGAATACCTTTAAGCATTTTTGAGCTAAAACGCAAGTACAAGAGAGCAAATAAGCAGTCAAAATCCCTCCTCGTCAGTGACCACCATCATGCCCCCTTTCTTTGGGACATATTGAACTAGAGAATTCCATGAACTATCGGAGATGGGGTAGACAACCTCGACATCTAACCACTTGATAATCTCCTTCTTGACAACTTCTTGCATAGCCTCATTGAGTCTCCTTTGATGTTCAATAGATGGTTTGATGCCATCCTCTAACTTGATCTTGGCATGCAAAAGGTGGGACTTATCCCCCAAATATCCACCAATAGCCTTCTTCCTCTTTTATACCACCGCCAATGTGGAATCTACTTGCACGTTAGTCAAACAAGAGGAAAGAATAACCGGTAAAGTAGAACAAGGGCCAAGAAATTCATACCAAAGATGTGGAGGCAATGGCTTCAACTCCAAGGTAGGAGTCTCTTCAATAGAAGACTTTGTAGGAGGAGTTGTCGTATTTTCGAGATCCAAAGATAATCTTCGGGGTGCATAGTTGTACAACACCATTCCTTGCAAAGAGTTCATACATTACATGAAACCATCCATCTTGTCATCATCAAAGTTGAGCAAGACGGCATCCAACATATCACTAAAATTGATTGTAGCACTTGTTTCATCAACAATAACATCGGTCACCAAGTCCATAAAAGAACACACCTCATTGCTATTTGGTTTCCGCATGGACTTGCACACACGGAATACCATTTTTTCATCACCAACCTGGAATGTAAGTTCTTCGGCTTCAACATCACAAATAGCCTTCCATATCGCAAGGAAAGGTCTCCCAAGAATAATCGGCACTTCATAATCAACCTCACAATCTAGAATGACAAAATCCGCCAGAAGAATGCATATGAACACGAACCAAGACATCTTCAATCACTCCTAAAGTCCTCTTCATAGTACGATAGGCCATTTGCAATCTCATAGAGGTGAGTATCGGTTTCCCAATCCCCAATGTCTTGAAAATCGAATAAGGCATCAAATTGATACTTGCCCAACATCACAAAGAGCTTTAGAAAACTCGGTACTTCCAATTGTACAAGGAATCGTGAAAGCATCGGGATCCTCCAACTTAAGAGCCACTGAATGCACAATTGCACTCACTTGATGAGTGACTTTGATAGTTTCAAAATACATTGACCATTTCTTTGTCACGAGATCCTTCATAAACTTGGCATAACCGGGCATTTGTTTCAAAGCTTCAACTAATGGCACATTGATTGAGAGACTCTTCATCATTTGAATGAACTTCTTGAATCGATTCTCACGATTTTTCTTGGCAAGTCTTTGAGGGTATGGAGGTGGAGGCTTAGGCAATGGTACCTTAGCCTTTTGCATTACCGGCTCCGATATTTCAATAATGTGATCCCTAGACGGGTTCACCTCCTCTTGAGTATCTTCCACACTATCATTAATATCAATTTGAACTTCATCATTAGGTTGCACCACAATTTCAGGATCTCTTCTTCTTGCACCACTTGCTCTTCATCCACAAGTTGTCTTTGACTTGACGTGGGTGCATTCCCACCTCTTCCACTTCTTGTAGTAATGGCCATGGCATGTCCCGTGTTGTTTCTTCCCTTTGGGTTTACTACCGTATCACTTGGTAGTGCCCCCTTAAGATGAGAATTAGAGATTGAGAGATTTTCCCCATTTGCACTTCTAAGTTGCAGATTGACGTGTTGTGCGATACAAGTTGGGCATCCGAATCGACATTCTTTTCCATTATTTGCTTGAACATATTTTCAATATGCCCTATTACTTTGATTGAAGAACTTGAACCATGGGAAGGATAGGGAGGCGGGTTGCTCGCTTGTTGATGGGACTTTAAAAACCNCCCCCCCCCCCCAATTTCCTTGATTATTACCACTCTAATTTCCTTGATTGTTTTTGTTATGCCAATTCCCTTGATTGTTGTTTCCGCTCCAATTGCCTTGATTGTTAGAATTCCAATTTCCTGATTGTTTTGAGGTCGCCATTGTTGTTGGTTTAGGCCTCGAAAGTTGTTTCTTTTCCCTTGAAAGTTGTTCACATATTGCACTTACTTGTTTTGTTCATTATAAAAAACATCTTTCTCAAAACCACTATCTTCTTGCACATAGTTCTCCACTCGATTTTGCACTTGTGGACCCTTAGGCCTCCTCTTGTTCACCATCATGTTCACTCCCTCCACGACATTGACTTGCTTGGGATTTGCACTTGATTTAGTTGGGCCTTTGCTAGTTGTGACATGGTGGTTTTTAACTCGACAATGGCTTGCCCATGGTCTTGCAACTCTTTGTAAAGGTGGATCATTTTGGGTCACCTTGTGGAACATTGGCCCGGGATTGCCAAGCCGATGACGTTTCTGCCATCTCATCCAAAATCTCACACGCCTCCGCATAAGGCGTACTCATGAAGTTCTCACCAGCGATTCACTACACATTGGTTAGTTGTGTTAATCCCACGATAAAAAGTTTGTTTAATCATGTTCTCCTTCATATAGTTGTTGAGACATTCCTTAACCATTGTTATATAACGTTTCCATATCTCGTGTAGTGGTTCATTCAGCTCTTGCTTGAATGCCAGAATCTCATCTCGAAGTGTAGCCATGTGCCCCAGTGTGAATGGAATGGTTCAGAAACCGTTCTAACCAATCTAAAACTTTCCCCCGTTTAGAGAAGGGAAAAAGCCTTAGACTCAATGCATCCTCAGAAACATTTGCTTGTTTGCTCCCCCAGCAAGTATCCACAAATCCCTTCAATTGTTTGTACGCATTTTGAGTTGCAGCACCGGTGAAGAAACCACGTTGCTCAAGCAAAGTAAGCATTACATTAGTGATTTGAAAGTTTCCCGCCCTAATACGGGAGGGACTACTGCACTTACATATCCTTCATTGGGTAATATCCAGTATGGAGCCGCTCGTGGTGGAGGTGGGGGTGGAGCGGGGACGTTGTCATGAGGCACTCAGCCTCTTCAATTGGCTTGAGGTTCAAGAGGAACCTCATCAACTTACTCATCCTCGATGTCCACATCCCCCAAAGGTAAATTTCTGAGCTCATTGTTCGCCATGGTTTTACCTATGATTTCTCACACAATTAGTAACAAATAAGGAAAAGATGATATTCCAAAAACACACCCAAATATATGGCTAACACCATTTTAAATCCCTTCAACAATGCCAAAAATGATGACGTCCACACCACATCTCAATAAGAGATATGATACGGTCGTATGGAATAATAATTACCCAACTATGAGTCAGGGTCGAATCCACTGGGAGTTATAAGGGGTGTCAGGAGTATATATTTGAAGCAAGTGAATGGAATACCTAAATTGCACTTCCACAACAGAGTTTTGTTTACTACTTCTACTATTAATCTAATGATTGTAAGACAAGGTAAATAAACTAGAGATAAAGGTTTTTGATCTTTTTCCAAATAGTTTAAAGTCCTAGGGTTGTGACCATAAGCTAGGTGATTGCCTAATGGGATAGACGTTTATACTTGTTTTGTTGATTGTGGTGTATTTTAACTCTCGACTCTACGTTACCCACTCAATACCTCTCGGTCAGAGGGTGATTTTGCATAATTTGGTTTTCTCAATTTCAAATGGGTATCAAACAAAATTGTTGATATGAGCTCAAGTCGAGTTCTTACTATCTCTAGTTTCAATCCTTTAGTTAGGCTAATCAACCTCTCAATAAACTTAATTCCTTGTTAGCCAAGTTATCCTAGACTATGTATCTCTTTCTCAAGTAGAGACTAAGTCAAATAGGCATGAATCCATGTTTGAAACCATTAATTTGAAGCATGAACTAAGTTAAATAATCAACACCCAATCATAAACTAGCATAAAATTAATAACTCATAAGATTTACACACTAGGGTTGTGTCACAACCATAATAAAAATCTAGCTACTCATATTGGGGTTTGAAGAAAATAAAGAAGAAAAACTAATTAAACCCATAATGAAAGATTAAAATGACGAAATGTAATGTTAAAGCACCAAAATAATGTAAACTTCTTAAATAGTAAAAAGAAACGGCTACAACAGCTTTTAATGTTCAAACTTGACCTAATTTTGTGAAACTCGTCTATTTATACAGAGCCAAAAATTATGGACAAAAATACCCCTCGGGAGGTTCTGCGGCCGCACAATTCCATGTGCGGTCCATAGGTTTCTTCAGTTGGTAGGAAGGTGAGTTCTGCGACCGCACATTTCTGAACTGCGGCCGCGAGGAAAACTTCTGCGGCCGCACAATTCTTGTGCAGTCCGCACTTCACAAAGGCTTCAGGACTTGGTCTTCATGCATATTCTCTGAACTTTGCATCTTTGTAAGTAAAAGCCTGGTTCTGCGGCCGCACAATTCATGTGCGGTCCACACATTGCTGAAAGTCGTGTTAGATTTTGCTTCTTGGTTTGCGGCCGCAGATGGAATTCTGCGATCTGTAATTTCTTCTACGGCAGTAGAATTCCTTTTGCGGACCGCACATTGTTACTTCTGCACCTTTTATTGTCTTGTGCTTTGGAAAACTCCTTTTTTAGTCGGATTTCATCTTGATAGACCAAACTTCCGGCATTCCTGCAATTTTCACAATTTTAAGTGGAGGCTCTCTTTCAGTGTTCTATGTGATAGAAATGTGCCGTTAAGACTTAAGGGTAAGTTTTATTGAGTGGTGGTTCGACCCGCTATGCTGTATGGGGATGAGTGTTGGCCAGTCAAGAACTCCCACGTGGAGAAGATGAGAGTAGCAGAGATGAGGATGTTGAGATGGATGTGTGGGTGTACCAGGCAAGATAGGATTAAGAATAAAGCTATCCGGGACAGAGTGGGAGTAGCCTCCGTGAAGGACAAGATGCGGGAGTCGCGGCTGAGATGGTTCGGACATGTTAGGAGAAGAAGCATTGATGCCCCTGTTAGGAGGTGTGAGAGGTTGGCCATGGAGAGTTTGAGAAGGGGTCGAGGTAGGCCTAAGAAGTACTGGGGAGAAGTTATTAGACAGGGTATGGCGCTGCTTCAGCTCACTGAGGACATGACCCTTGATAAGAGGGTGTGGAGGTCGAGGATTAAGGTAGAAGGTTAGTAGGTAGTTTATAACACCTGTAGGTTTAGTAGCATACATGTCCCTTCACATTCTTAGATTTTTATTACGTTATGTGGTTTTGTTCACCTCAGGTATTATATTCCCTGTTGCTATTATTTGATATTATTCTCCCTATTGTTTTTTCTTTCAACCTTCTTCCTTCATTGCTTCCCTCTTCTTCTTCTTCTTGCCCTTCATGAACCGAGGGTCTATTGGAAATAGCCTCTCTACCTGCATTAGGCAGGGGTAAGGTCTGCGTACAGACTACCCTCCCCAGACCCCACATGTTGGGATCAAACTAGGTTTTTTATTGTTGTTATTAGTATCGGGAACACAATTCAATACTTTCGAACTAAAACAAAAGCTAAAAGGTGCTAATAAGCAGTCAAAATCCCCAGTTATCATACTCCTCCTTCAAAGTGGGGATACTTGAAGGACGAATGAAGGAGGGATACTTACTAACAACCCATGTCCATGAAGATGCAGAAGGGTCCTTCTCTTAGAAGTCATGAGCAATACTCATATTTTTTTAACATATGGTGCTTACAGTTAGAGGTTCAGAATCGACATCAGCTTCTTTGTCCTTGTTTATCTTTGGGCCTTCACCGAAAATAAGACCAGAATTTCCAAAGATTGCACTAAAAGAATCCATGGTAATAAAGGGTCAGTAAAAAAAATTTCTAAGAGGGTTGGAGAATATGGAAAAATATCTAAATCAGATGCAGAGTGAGTGCAGAGAAGAAGAAACACTTTTGATAATTTTGGAAGTAAAGAAGTGAAGTAATGAGTAGAAGGGAAGTTACAGATGGCAAAAATCCTTGTCACGAACTAAAATACAACTCGTCGTGATGACACCTAACCCAACCTTCTAGGTAAGCCAAATAAGAATAAAACACAATATAGTGGTAATGAAGAGAGTCAAAACTGTAGTTACTAAATTTTTATACAACTCCCTGAGGACTAGTATTACAAGTCATGAGCCACTAAGACATAGATTTACAAAGGTGAAATGAAATAAATACAACATATGTTTGAAATGTATATGAACAGAATTCAAATCTAAAGCTACCAAGGACAAGTGATAGCTATAACTGGAACGCTGGAACATCTTCAATGCCAGCCCTCGCCATACACAGCAACATCAACACATGGATCTACACGCAAGATGCAGAAGTGTAGTATGGGTACAACCGACCTCTTGTACTTTATAAGTAGCCTAACAAACCTCGGCGAGATAAGAGAAGCAAGAATTATAGATGATACTCACTAACACCTGTGCAGTTCATAATTTCAACAAGTATAGAACAGATATATGATCAAATCAGGAAATTTCAGGTAAAACCCACTTTAATGCTCACAATTATTTGTTTTAAAGTGTCCTACCAGTCAACAATCCAGCATAAAAGGAATATATGTGAGTAAATCAGGCAAACAATCAAGGGAATAGTAAGTAAAGATGAAATGCAATAACCAACTATCAGTCTGTTGCGGCACGCAACCTGATCCAATAACAGTAACCGGCTCTCCTAGAGCTCACATCAACCAGAAACCCGTCGATTTCTCATAATCCGCATGTACAACATCAAGAAAGAAACTTGATAAGGTGACCCTAAAGTGGATGGATTCGTATCCACACGCTGCACGGACAACTCACGTGTTGCACGGACAAATCGCGTGCTGCACGGTCAACTCGCATGCTATAATATCAATATTTGGATCTGCACGGACAACTCACGTGATATAATATCAATATCTGGATCAACATGAAAAACTCACATGTTGCACGGAAAACTCACATACTAATATCATAATCTGCCCGGCGTGGTCACAAGAATATTAATACAATCCGTCCGGCATGGTCACATGCATAACAACACAATCCACCCGGCGTGGTCATAGGCATCCAGTCCAAATCATATCACACAGAAGCAAGTATACAAGAACACTTGTATATAATTTATAAATATCATATTTCATGCTCCTGGATTGGTATAATTACATGTTAAAGTGTAGGCATGTGCAATGTGTTCTATCATAGCTCAAATCGGCAAATTATCACAGAAATAGCAATTACCAAGTTGATTCAGGGGTTTAGCCTCTTCATAACCTCAAACATGGCTCAAATAGTTCACAAAAATGATACATATATGAGAAACATTATAGCTTAAAGCTTAATAGTCAACTTTAGGTATATCATAGCCTAAGCACTAACCCGAGCATGGATAAATACCCGGGGTGCTCGCACATGGTTTCAAACCCCACACATATGCGCACCCATAGCACGTAACTATCACGAATAATTGAGGAAACTAGTGCCTCAACCAAGTTTAGATAAGATTCTTAACTCGAACAAGTCAAAACAACACTCTAAAAATGCCATCCCGTACGTATCAACCTCCGAACGGCTCGAAACTAGCCAGAAGCAACTCAAGAACATCAAATAATGCCAAAGAAAACAAACACAATCGATAAAGGTCGAATCTTTAATCAAAAGCCCAAAGTCAACCAAAAATTCAAATCCGGTCCCGTACCTCTGAAACAGACAAAACTAACAAAATCTGACAACCCATTCAGTTACGAGTCCAAGCATACTAGTTTCACTCAAATCCGACTCTGAATCGATGCTCAAAACTCGAAAATTCACTTTATGAAGTTTTAGACAACCCCCCCCCCCAATTTCTCTTTTGAAAGCATCAAGCAAATGCCAAAAACGAGGATAGATTCATGAAATATAATCGAAACCGAGTAGAGAACACTTACCCAATCCATATGATAAAAATCGCCTAAAAAATCATCTGAATCCGAGCTCCATAACTCCAAATATGCAAAAATGGCCTAAACCCCCGAAAATATAGTACTTATAATCACTGAACAGACATACCCTTTGCGGTCGCGGGATATCCTTCACAATTGTGAAGAATAAACTACACTACCTCAAAAAATACACTACGCGTTTACGGCATAAGCCACGCGAACACGATGCACGGAAGCTCCAACCTTACGCGAACACATCTACTACTTTGCGAAAGCGAAGACATTTCCCCCAGTCCCTAGCTTATCATCTTAACTCAATGCAAACGCGAGCTTAAGGACGGGAACGCAATGCCCAGGCCTCACAAAGCTACGCGAACACGATAACATAGTCGCGAATGCGATGAAGGAAAAATCTCGTCTCCTAGAATACACTACGCGATCGGTACCCAGTCTTCGCGAAGGTTTGAAACATCATAAATCAACAGCAACCAGCAATGAAAACATGAAGAAATACGGTCTAAAATCAATCCAAAACATGTTTGTGCTCCTCGAGACCCCTTCCGAACATACCAACAAGTTCCATAACCTAACATGGACCTACTCGAGGCCTCAAATCACACATAACAACTTCAAAACCACGAATCACACCTCAAATCGAACTGAATGAACTTTAAATCTTTCAACTTCCAAAACTCGTGTCGAACCTTTTAAAACAACCTACAATAAACTCAAATTTTGCACACAAGTCCTGATGCGAGACTAGAATTCATAGTTTATGATAAAAATACACTTTTTATGTGCTTAATGGAGTTTATTTCATGTGTAGGTGAATTG
>ML341044.1:24974-88208 GCA_005239505.1 Nicotiana paniculata | reverse complement strand
CAGATTATATTTGCAGCGCCCGTTTAGTCTTTCTATAAGACATAGTTGAGCGTGATCAATGGGTTTCTGAAAGATGTACTGCAGGGGATCCATCCTTGATATGAGATTGTAGTATAGGCACAAAAGTAGTGCCTTAGCTTCTGAGTTATCCAGGTTAGAGCGCAGCAAGTGCGTTCTAGCAGAGAGTACCATGCTTCATATGGAGTGAACTTCTTACTCAAGTAATATACGGCATGTTCCTTTCCTCCTGTCTCATCGTGTTGTCTCAGAACACAACCGAAAGCTCCATCTAACACTGCAAGGTAGAGTAGTAGTGGTATACTAGGCTCTGGCGGGACTAAGACTGGTGGTGTGGACAAGTATTCCTTGATTTTTTCAAAAGCCTTTTGAAAATCCTCGGTCCAACTGGTAGCGGCATCCTTCTTCAGTATTTTGAAAATCGGATCACATATTACTGTGGACTGTGCTATGAAACGGCTGATGTAGTTGAGGCTTCCCAAGAAACTCATCACATCCTTCTTGCTTTTCGGTGGTGGTAATTCCTGGATGGCTTTGACCTTTGACGGGTCCAACTCCATTCCTCGGCGACTGACAATGAATCCCAACAGTTTTCCAGCTAGAAGCTTGCGGGGTTTAGCTTGAGGTTGTATTTTTGCAGCCAGTCAAAGAATTTCCTCAAATTTGTTATGTGATCAATGGCCTTCTTGGATTTGATGATGACATCATCAACATATACCTTTATCTCTTTATGTATCATGTCATGGAAAATGGTTGTCATGGCTCTCATGTAGGTGGCCCCAGCATTCTTTAGACCGAATGGCATCATCTTCTAGCAGTACACTCCCCACAGTGTAATGAAAGCTATTTTCACGGCGTCTTCTTCTTCCATCCAGATCTGAAGGTAACCTGCAAAACAATATACAAAGGACTGGAGTTCATGCTTGGTACAATTGTCGATCAGAATGTGTATATTTGGCAGCGGGAAATCATCTTTTGGATTGGCGTTGTTAAGATCCAGATAATCAACATAGACTCTGACTTTCCTATCTTTCTTTGGAACCAACGCAATGTTGGCCAACCAGGTTGGGTATTCCACTACCCTAAGGACCTTGGTGTTGATATGCTTAGTAACTTCCTCCTTGATTTTCAGGCTCATATTTGGCTTGAATTTCCTGAGTTTCTGCTTCACTGGCGGACACATTGGATTTGTGGGTAACTTGTGAGCTACTATGGATGTGCTCAACCCCGTCATATCGTCGTATGACCATGCAAATATATCCTCATATTCTTTTAGGAACTGAGTGTATTCTTCTTTCTCTAACGGTGACAAATGGATGCTTATGCAAGTTTTCTTGATGGTTTCGGAATATCCCAAGTTAACTATCTCGATCTCGTCCAGGTTGGACTTGGGCTTGTTTTCAAAATTCTCCACTTCTTTGATAATCTCCTCAGGTATTACATCCTCTTCTTCTATTTCTTCTGAATCACTGTCCCTTTGTTGCTTTGTCTCATTACATGTCACAATCATTGGTTCATCAAGATAAAAAATAGTAATGTTGTAAGGATAAAGATATGAAAGAAAAAATAGTAATAATAAAACATCACGCCATTTAAAGTGTTAGCAAAATGATTTCAATAACTCAAATAATATTTTTCAAAACGGAACACTGAAAATATTATTTAGAACAAAAATGCAAAAGAGGAAATCATTTTTAAAAGTAAACAATACTATTAGCCTTGCTACCCCGGGACTCGTCAGGCCCTTAATGGTTTAACGGTCCAGTTCTTGAGGAATGCTCCCTTCTCCACTGTCTGGATAGTAAGGCCTTCTTCCTCCTCCTTCTCGACTATCACACAGCAGTCCATATCATCGTCTTCCAAGAACAAATTCCTCAATGCTGCCAAGGCTTCTTCTTCCTCTGATCCCCATATGATATCGGCCTGATGGAAGGTCTGATTAAGGTGTGGCACGGGTTTCTCAAGAGGGTAGTATGGACCACGCCATGGTGGCGACCAATCATCATATTTCTGCCAGTTATAAGGATATCCAAGCCCAAAAGTTGTGCCATGACATTTCAACTGTTTTGGCTTGGAGATACCTTGAAGATTTTTACCGAGCCCCTTACCAGGTTCGTACCCTCTACATGCTATCATGATTTCTGTCTTGCTACTCCACCACTTATCCTTCTCGATTGCGTTAACACGCGCGATGTGATGGTGGGTTTCTCCACCTAACTTCCTTATGTTTTCTACCACCGGAACAGTCTGACTGGTGTAAATGGGGTTTCTTCCATCTCCATGGATGATTACTTCTTGATGGTTCCACTCAAATTTTACAGCCTGGTGCAAGGTAGACGCGACAGCCCAAGCGGCATGTATCCAAGGCCATCCCAGTAGCAGATTGTATGAGGCGGATATGTCTAGCACATGAAACTCAACATCGAACCAAGTAGAACCCATCTGCAAGCATAAATTAGTTTCTCCAATGGTGGCCCTTTGAGACCCATCGAACGCTTTTACATTCATAGTCCATGCTCGTATTTCATGTAGGCCCTTGTCTAACCTCTTCAGAGTTGTTAGCGCATAGATGTTGAGGCTGGATCCTCCGTCTATCAGAACTCTGGAGATGAACGTATCTTCACATTGCACTGTGATGTGCAGTGCCCTGTTGTGGCTTAACCCTTCAGGTGGTAGCTCGTTCTCATGGAAGGTGATCTTATGGGTTTCCAGCACTTGTTCCACCATGTTGGCCATTTCTCTGCTAGTAATGTTGTTGGGCACATATGCTTCATTCAGTACCTTCATCAGAGCAATCTTGTGTGCCTAGGAATTTTTCATCAATGACAGGATGGATATCTGGGCGGGAGTCTTGTTCAGATGATCAACAACAGAGTACTCCCTTGCTTTCACTTTCCTCCAGAGGTCATCTGGACCAGTCTCAATGATGGGCGGTTTGTTGGAAGCTTTCTTACTAGTCTCTCCCAAATGTTTAGGCGTGTAAATCCTTCATGTTCTGGTCATTCCTTGTGCAGCGCCGGACTCTTCCATCTTTGAATTTCCCTTTCTTCTAGCCTCGGCAACATAATCACAAGGTATAGTATTGGAATTGAAGGGTGATGTGCATGCCACTGTTACAGTGAAAGGTGTGGCCAATTCTACCTCAAATGGAGTGGGCGTGGCTGCGGGTGGTGTCACTTCTACTTCGAAGGGAACCGATGTGGCTACTTCAACTTCGACTGGCGACTGTACTTGTACCAAAATGGGATTGAGCGTGACTGCAGGCTTCTTAGGATCATCACCTTCCCAAATAAGCCCGATTGACCCCTCGAGATCCCACTCTTCATCAATTTCTATTACATTTACTCCTTCATACCTATGATCTGGGAGGGGGTTGTTGCGGACATTGGGTGCAGTTTCCTTTGCCTGTATGACCTTGGTATCAATTAGTGTTTGGATCTTGTCTTTCAAAGTGCGACATTCATTAATAGTATGTCCTTTCATGCCGCAGTGGTATGCACATTCTTGTTTGGGTTGACCCACTGAGATGAGTTTTCCATGGCCACGATGGGAATAGGGGTGACATACCCAGCAGCTTTTAATCTTTCGTACAACTGGTCGATGGGTTAACAATAGCGGTGTATTGTCTAGGTGGTTTGCGATCAAAGTTGGGCCTGGGTTTTTGATTGTTTGGACGAGTTAAAGGTGAATGATAATAGGTTGGTTGGGTATTATAGGTGTGGTAGACGGTAGCAGGTTGAGGATATCTAGGAGGTGAAGGTTGGTATGTGGGTGGAGGTGTTTGGTATACAAATGGGGATTTTGGACCTTGGACAACCATTATTGTCCCCACTTCTTTCTTCTCTGATATGCCACCTGATTGTAGTGCTTTGTTCGTGGCCTGCAGTGCCTCAAAATTTTTCACCATTCCACTTTTGATACCTTCCTCAATCCTTTCTCTAAGCTTGATGATATTGGAGAACTTGTGATTCTCAATGACCATTAACCTTTAATAATATTGTGGACTTGTTCATCTACTCTTCATCTAATGTCGTCCAGACCTTTGCTGCTTCGGACCTCCACCGAGTAGCATACTCGCGGAACGTCTCAATTGGTTTTTTCTTAAGATTCTGGATATAGAAAACATCCGGTGCATTTTCCGTGTTGAATCTGAACCTATCCATGAAGTCCGACGCCATGTTTACCCAATTAGCCCATTTCTTGGGATTCTGACTTATGTACCAAGATAGAGCATCTCCAGTGAGGCTTCTCATGAACAGCTTCATGTGAATCCTTTCGTCCTTTCCAACCCCTACGAGCTTGTCATAATAAGTTCTCAAATGAACCTTTGGGTCACCTGTTCCATCAAACATTTCAAACTTAGGAGGTTTATAACCCTCCGGTAGTTCCACATCTGGCTGGATGCACAAATCCTCATAGTTCAAACCTTCGATTCTTTTGCCTCATTCAACACCTTGAACTGCTTGTGAGTTTCTTGAGCTCCTCTACCATGTTCCTAACGAGCAGGTCATTTCGTTGGATTCCAGTGTATATGAAATTGGTTTAATGGAGTGGGGTAAGGTTTCCACGTATATGGGGTTGTTTTGGTGAATGCCAGGAGTTTGGGTATAGTGGTGATCATTGGTTGAATTTTGGGGATGGGGGATAGGTTGCGGGGTATTATGGGGAGTGTGATAGGTGGTTTGTAGATATTTAGTAGGGAGATGCTGATGTTGAGGAGGTGTAGGTACGGGTAAAGGGTTTTGAGGAGGGGTTGTATATTGGTAAGGTGCGGGAGGATTTTGCGGGCATTAGTTAGGGGTGTTCTGAGGAGGTACCGGGTTTTGGGAATTTGGATGGTTGATATGTGGGACTTTTAGTGTGAGGGAGAGGTTTGCCAAGTTACGGACCTGCTCAAGCTCACCTTTCAGTTCAAGTATCTTATGTTCAAACCGTAAAACCAAATCATTTGGGGCCGGAGTACTCCGACCATCGGAAGTTTCCACATTCTCAGCATGTGTGGTGTTGTCTTTTCTGACGCCGCTCATATCGTCCATCTTAGCTTTCCCATTGCCTTTCGTTACACTTTGAGGAGGAGGAGGTATAGGGCCTCTAGATTTGGTATGGTAAGTTGATAATTCCAGTATGCGTGAACCAACCTTGGGGGATAGGAATAATCAAAATTAAAGAAAAACAAAAAGGTAACCAAGTCAATGAGAGTTCTGGAATGTAAATTCGTGTCCTAATTTAGGAGCCTCGTTGTGCCCGAGATAGGCCTAGCGACAAGTGGATATGGAGAATTTTAATGCCAATAATTGCCTCATTAGTTAATGTAAAAATAAGACGAATCTAAAATGACACTAAATAAGATAAGTCACCAATGGAACTTGGCCTTATTACATTCGAAAAAGCAAGAACAAATAAACCTAATCTACTTGGTCCTAGAGGGACCTTCTCCAGGCTTGATTCTCTTGGCTCCATCGATCAGGCTCCCCAGGTCTCGCGTGTCCAGCAACATGTATACTATTGCTAGATGTCCTCCTTCCTTACCCTAAGCATTCTAGCAGTCTACAACTCTTCTCCTCATTTTCTCTTCCAGCTCCATCAAACCCTGCTCCAGATTCCAGCCTTTCATTCGACTTAATAACCATTTCCCTCTATTCATTGATCAATTCCATACCAGTCTTGTGTTGCTCCAGATGCTCGGCCTTGTACTCGTGAACTCTTTTGCGCAGTCTGTTATATTTCACTTGCACTTCAGCAACTTCATCTATGACCCTGTTTCCTAAACCGATTCCCACCTCAACTATTCCCGCTATGATATCTTCCAACCATGATGGGCGAAAGCGCCCATGCCCTGCATGATATTGGTCTGTCTCGATGGTGTCTTTTTTCTACAATAATCTTCAGGTTCCACATATGTTGAGCTTCATATTTGTATGGGATGTCGTCATCTTGAAAATCTGCCCTGTAGTGACTCATTTGGAGACTCGCGGTATGACTTGCTTTCTACCCACTTGTCTCATGACCCTGATAGGAACATAGGGGTGTATTCCCCTTAACCTAATCAACACCAAGTGCAGAACATCCCTAGATCTGATGATGAACTCATTAGTGGGGAACCATTCGAACATCTAGTGAACCTGGTCCTTAATTAGATTGTCGAAAAACTGTACCCATTCTGTAGCATTCTCCGGTTGAGCAAACCTTTCTGGGATAAAGATCATTCTCTTAGGGTGATGAAAAGTTATGTGATCATTCCACGGTCTTCGTGGAAACTTTTGGCGGTATTGACCTTTATGGAGATGTTCTAGAAACCAAACCTATAGTAGCAGATTACAACCCTCGAAGTGTTTGAACCCTTCTGGTAGCGATCCAATGACTGATATATGTCTGCTATAATCATAGGGGCAATAGTATACATTTGCCCCTTGATTCTCTCCATTAAGGCTTTAGTTACCATGATCATTCTGGTGTGAATTCTATCCATTTTGCTTGGGAACACTATCATACCCAAGAAGCAGACGATGAACACGAAAACCCTGCGGTGAATCCAACACAAGGAAGTGATAGAGAATTCGTCATGAAAGATATGATAGGATTTTCTATGACCATATCGTTCATAAAGAAAGTCGAAAGGTATGTAATACTTCTTCAAACATATCAAGACGTCGTTCTTTCTTAAACCCATTATTTTCAGAAACCCTTTAGGAGTGCGATTTTTCAGCATCAATAAATCGGGACTATCCCAAGGTAGTCCAGCGAATCCCCTTATTTCCTCCAAAATTGGGGTCATTTCTATGTTGCCAAAACGGAACACGACCCTTTCTCTGTCCCAGAACATAGTGGCAGATTCGACCAACATGTTGTTCGGTTGGATATCCAATAAAGAAGGTAAATTTTCCAAAACCTTTTTCACGTGCTTTTTGTCGCTTGACGGAAGATCTTCCTACCAATGTAGTAAAAATGGTGGTATGTTACAGACCATGCCAAATCTGGGGACTTTGTGCCTCATTTTCTGCAAAACAAATAAGGTTAGACCCTTTCCCCCTCCAGATTCGACTATTTATACATTAACGATTAGCATATTGGCACTTATTTCTCCAAATTAATGGACAGATTGTGGTTGCGTCCGTTGGGATTATTGAAACCCTGGTGGACCTTGGAAAAGGCTTTTCTTAAAGTGTTATTATGTGGAAAACATATTAACTCGGGCTATGTTTGACCATGATTCATGTACAGTTAATTAGAGTAAGGTTTCTATAGAGATCTAGATCGGTACCCTCAAGCGGACAACTTGAGGGGGAAAGGCACGGAACCATCGGTTGCACCGCTGATCGACTAGTTTTACCACAAATAAGCCTTTCCTAATTCAAATGGGTGATATATAGGAAGAGAGCAAACACTCATCAACTGTCGTTATGGTATTAATTACGCACGAGTGGAATATGATGTTGAGCGTGGTTTATCCAACAGAAAATAGCAAGTTGTCATGTATTTGCACGATGAAAAATGATATATGCAGTATTTAATAATTGAAAAGGCGTTTAAGAAAGAAAAACAAAGAGACAACTCAGTTTCCATAGTAAAGAGTAATAAAACAGGAAAGAGAAATCGTAAGTGGCTAAAGATAGGCAAATAAATTCACATAAAGTGGGAAAGGGGAAAGGTATGCAAGTATTGACGAGAAAATAAAGGCGTGCTTAAAGACTAATTCACAAAAATCAGGTTCGTTATGGTAAGAGCCTAGAAATATCCCCAGCAGAGTCACCATGCTGTCGTGCCCCTTTTTCTCGCAAAATCGGGTTTCGACATTTTAGGGACAACTCCTGTTTTTGGAATGGGTAAGGAATTGGAAGATTCGCCACTTAACGGACTAAGGTGCGTCAGGGCACCTAGAGAAATTAACTCATATAACTAGTTTGCATCACCAGAGATCGGATAAGGGCTCAAATTACCTTGAAGGAAAGGTGTTAGGCACCCCTCGAGGTCCATAACGGTGGGTCCCGACCGAACTTAAATTAGGCGAATTAGTCTAAGAAAAAGGGAGAAAACAATTTGGACAAGTATTATATTCCATTTATTTTAAACAAGAGTATAGGGAGAGGATCCTAAATTTTTTAGCCTATAGGATCATTCCATGCAATACTTTGTAACTCCCTCAAGTCGGGGTGTTACTCATAGCATTAGCGCACGGGCTATCATCTCCTTACTACCCAATTACTATCTTTCATTGGTTACCTAAGCGTTCTAGTAGCCTCTAGCTCGTTCCTTATGCGTGCACTACCCGTCCCTTACCTACGGCCCTAGAGGTATTAGGACCTCTATTTAGGATGGTTCTAGACCGACCTATGTTACTTAAAATGTGAATCTAGGCGACAAATTAAAACAAATAGGACTTTCAGATAAAGAACAAGTATGGGCTCACACTGACCTCCACACATAGACAACAAAAGCACGAAATTGAATCAGCAACTTTATTAACTTTGGAATCCTATAGACAGGATATCTATGTGAGAAACAGAGTGTAGAGACAGTTTTATTAAGGTGGGCATTGAGACCTATTTGTTTGCCTACTGATTTTATTCAGTATGAATCTGGGAACTTCAGTAAGTAATATGTCACAATTTTAAACCCAGAATCATTATTAAGTCCTACAGATATATTTCCCAAGTGATGGACAATATTGATTGAATTCAGAATTGACCAACAGGATCCTATAGGCATGATTTCTACGAGCTTATTAATTACAGACCTATAAACATGGTTTCTAAGTGTAGCACTGATTTTAACTTATAAAGACAGGTTTTTATTCCCTTTTAAATCCTATAGGCATGCTTTCTAATTGCTGAATTGATTAAAAACCCGATAGGCATGATTACTAAGTTTGAAATTGATTTCAACCCTATAGGCATGATATCTATTAGCTTTAAACCCTATAGGAATGATTTCTAGGTTGAAACTGATTTTTGGTCCTATAGTCATGATATTATCTTAAACCCTATAGGCATGATTTCTAGGTTGAAACTGATTTTTGGTCCTATAGGCATGATATCTATTAACCGTATATGGGCAGAAATTAAACAGATTGTCAGGAAGGATAATTATCTCAAACAAACAAGGTCCTATAGGCATGATTGCTAATGCACATTTGTTGAAAACATGATAGACCCTATGAACATGATTTCTAATGCACAGAATTATACGAAGGTCCTATAAGCAGGTTCTCTAATATGCAAGTGTAAATACAGAATCCAAATAATCATGAAAGTCCTACAGGAAGGATCTCTGAACACGGTACAGTACTCAATCAACATAATTAAATCCTCTAAGCAGGATTTCTACCCAGTTTTAACAAAATATGTAAGACCCNTGTAAGCCCCCCCCCCCCCCGCCCCCGATTTTACTAAATATCCCCAAATCTATTATTACAGAATTATTACAGCCCAGAATATCAAATGGATTACATAAAGGTAATAATTACACTATAGGGTGCCTTATGCCCAAATAAAACTGGGAACCAGGCCTTCCACCATAATAGCTTTGAAGCATAGCAATGATCCATCTGTAGCACATTAAAACTAGGCTTCCAGTGTGTCAAAGTTCCCAAGGGTCTCAGGGACCCAGGGAAATGCTCACACCAGAATCACATTCAGAAGGTAATTCATACAAGATTGGAAAACCATCCCCAATGTGTCAGAGTTCAAAGGAGTCTCAAAGACCCTCGGCAGTGCTCACACTAGGGTGGTTGAGAACCTAAATGACTAAGAGTAGGGGTTTTTTAAAAACCAGTACATAAAGGAAAAGGGGCAGATTTCAAAATAGTTCAATTTCAGAAGAAAGAAAGTTCGGAACACAGAGTTGCAGGCAGCATTGTACCAAGAAGCAAATAAGGTTCATATTCAGCACATAGTTCAAACAAGTTGACATTTGATTAAGCTAAATACTCATGCTAGTATTTAAAACAGTCATGGCTTAAACACAGAAGAAATTAGGCAGAAACATTTGAATTAAACAGACAGGACATATGAGTTAAGCAACAACATATTTGATTGCATGCTTATAATGTCTTGCAAAGTTCAGAACATGTGTAAAACTGATAAACAATGCATGAAACAGATTAAACCTTAAACTAACTTATGAGAGGATTCATGTTATTCTAGATAACTTAGTATTAAGTTAACAGTACTATCAAATTGTCATATAAAAAACAGAATCATGTTAGGAGTTGAATTAGGCTAGTCAAACAAAGCATAGAGAATGAAATTGCAAAGGTTAGGGCATACCAGTTGAGAAGAAAGCAAGTAAAGGTACAATAGCAGTTAAATTCCAGAGCAATTTGGCCTTGGCTTTCAGCCGGCCAAACAATAACCACTTAGTACAGAAATCAGAACAAGAGAGAACAAAGAGAGCTTAAGTTTTTGTGAGAATAGCAGGATTCGAGTCTGTCCTAAAGGGAATGATGAAGGGGTTTAAATAGTACTCCATGAGGTAGACAAATAAGGTAATGAATCAGTCCTCACAAATAAGGCATGAGAATAACTTAAAATCAATTAGAGTCGGCTTCAATCAATTAACAGGACATAATAGCATAAAATCATGCTAGTACCACTTTAATTTAGGGAAAGCATTATATGAAATCAATCACTAGTCAAGTACCAGATCAAATAAGGTAAGGAAACAACTCCAAGATCAATTTGAAGTCGGCTTCAATCAATTAACAGAGTATACAATCAGGCCAGTACTATTTAGGTTAAGGGAAGTAGAATAAATTAACAATCAAATGTTGGACAGAATAAGGAAAGAATAGGTAAATCAAATAAGTAAATACCAGTACTATACAAAATGGAAGACTGATTTCAAACCCTAATTAGTCAGCAATTAACGGTCATGGTTAAAAACAGATAGACACAAAAATTACACGAAATAATTAAATAATCGAAACCCTAGAAAATAGGCAGAAATGCAAAGACATATAGACGGAACTAATTAAAGTAAGTAAAATTAGTCAGAAATAAATAAGGAAAAACCTAATAGATTCACAAAGATGAAACATTAAAGGTTGAAACATTTTTGACAAAAATCTGTTGAAATCAAAACCCTAATTTTAGGATAAATAAGATCGGTCAGAAATAATAATAAAAAAGACTATAAAATATAGAGATAGGGGTATTGAAATATTAACAGAGAAATTCCAAAGCAAAAAATAAAAATCATTTCAGATCTGGAAAGATCTGAACCCTAAATTTAGGGTAAGTAACAGATTCAACCAAAATAGCCAGATTCGTGAGTGATAGAGCAAATATAGATGAAGAGTAACATAAAAAACAAGCAGAAGTTGAACCAAATCTAGTTTGAACCAGAGATCCAAAACCCTAACTGAAAGATACGAAAACTATTCGTACTCACGGGTATTGGGATGAACACAGACGTAATAGCCAAAATATGAGAGATTTTGGACCAGATCTTGTCCGAGTCTCTTGAGATACAGTTTCCATTTGAGGCATATAAGTCAAGTAATATCAAAGACGGGTAGTAGGTAAAAGTGTAAGGCCAAATAAGGCAAGGAATCAAGAAACGATTCCATTTCTGGCCGGAATTGAAGGGTAAATGATGATGGCGGGTTAGGGTTTGAGAAGGAGAGGTGAGGAGATGAGAGGATTAGAGGACGGCGGGTGGGGGAAATTTTTAGGGTTTAGGGGTGTTTGATATTATTAAAACGGGTGAGTGATTAGGGGTCGTTGATCTTCTGAGATCAACGGCCAGGATTAGAGTTTAGACGGGCTGGTTAATTGGACGGGTATGGGTCTAGATTAGGTCGAGTATGCATCTGGGGTAATTGGGTTAGGTAAATTGGGCTGGTTGATGCATTGGGTTGGGTAGGTCCGAAAAAATTAATTAAAAGGGGCTATGTTTTAAATACCCTATTAAACTAATAAAATAATTTATAAAAATAATTCATAAATGATAAATGCCATTTGTATATGAAAATAATTTAAAATAATTATTTAACATTATAAAAATATAAAAAGTCATTTTCTGTGTAAATAATGTAATTATGCATATATGTGTTATTATTGCAAAATTATTGCAATTATAGCCTAAAGATGCAAATATAATTATGCATAAAATGTTTAAAGCCTAATATGAATATAAATAATAAAAATTAAGTAATAAATTATTATAAAATTATTTGTGATGTAATTAATGATTATTTAGATAATACAAATGCTGGAATAAATTGATTAAAAATCCTTTAATATTATAGAAAATTATGGAAAAATACTGGTTGATGCTCATGCGCTATTTTGAAAGTATGTAAGTATTTTTATAAAATATATGGGAAAAATTAGGTATCAAAAATTGGCCCTTAGGCTTTTTAGATTGGGATGATATAGCCTCTAAAAGATGACTATTATTTCCCCTTTCGGCTTAAAAACTTAGTAAAAATTTCTTTATGTCTTAGCATGTATTTTTTACCCAATTGGGTTTTTTTAGGGTCCAATGTTGATTGACACCCCTTTGCTTTTTGTACCTTAGCACGTTCGTGTTAAGATAATTTGATACCTCTTAAGGTTATTCGAGGGCTAATATTATCGAAGCCTTTTTGGTTTTTCGAGGGCTGATTTTATCGAAGCCCTTTTTAATTATTTGTCGAGGGTAGCCTTTTTAAATCATCTTTTCAAAGAATTTGAAGGCCTATTGTTTTTGTGGAATTCAGATGTCTCCAAGCCGCATTATTTTGGTTGTAGCCTTTAATTTAGTCGTAGCCTTCGGGTATGCCTCTGGGGCTTATTTTCCGATAATATTTTGAACTTGTTAGAAATGTTAGTCTCCAAGAATGGTGGCCTTGGCCTATATATATAGGGGTGCCTCTTTGAGGTCTTATTAACTTGAGTTTATATAAATCGAATATGCTTATCATTGATGGCAGTCCCCGAGTGTTCGAGGTATATTTGTACTTGGCTCTTGACTCATTTTTCACAAAATCATAAGTATGAGATTTGCATAGTAGAGAATTTGCTTCGAGCCATAAGATGTTTGATAAAGAGAGAATGCTTCTTTGTATAATTTATGCATGCCAACATGTTTTTCCATCGGAGCTCGACTAACCTATATGGACACGGTTCATTCGACCGTTTGGCCCATTATAAAGTTTTCCTATCGAGGCCCGTGAAATGAAGTACCTTTTGTCGCGCCCCTTTTTTACTCATGAAATCGGGTTTCGACATTCATTTGGGACAACTCCCTTCCTTTTGGGAAAGGGGGTATAGAAATTGAAGAGTCGCCACCTAACGGATTTAAGGTGAGTTAGGGCACCTAATGCAAGTAACTCATGAAACCAGTCTACATTACCAGAGATTGGGTAAGGGCTTGAAATTACCTTGAGGAGAAGGTGTTAGGCACCCCTCAAGGTCCACAATGGTGGGTCTCGGCCAAACATACTTAGTGAATTAGTCATTTAACAGATAAGCAGTCTAAGCACACATATGTAAATAAGATAAAGGAAGTTTAAGAGGTAATCAGTCTAAGCACACATATGTAAATAAGATAAAGGAAGTTTAATAAGTAAGTAGTCTAAGCACACATATGCATAAAGATAGGAAGTCCTAAGTTATTAGCCTATAGGATCACATTTCTACAATGCCCGATAATCCTTCCTCAACTAGAGGGGTTACACGTGGAATTAACGCACAGGTCATCATATCCTTTTACTACCCGATTACCCTCCCCTTAGCGATTGTATAAGCGATTTTAATTAAATGAACTCTAAGTATGCATTACCCGTCCCTTCCTTGTGGTCCCGGAGGTGTTTAATACCTCTATTTTTAGGTAGTTCTAGACTCTCCTAAAGTGTTTAAAAAGGAAAATCTAAGAGACAACAAAGAACAAATAAGACTGTCAAGTAATACAACAATTAAGGGCTCATGTTTGCCTCCGTAAATAAACAGGCAATTAGCACGTCTCAAACAGCAAGATTTTAGATGTTTCATAAAAGGTCCTAGAACATGATATCTAGGTGAGCATGAAAAACAAAGAATGTGCACCATTATGTTAAGGCGAAGCGGTAAAGACCTAATCAGTTTGCCTACTAATTTTTAGAACCTGTTGAATCTGGGAAGTCACAAATAATTAAGCAAAGCATAGTTTTACAATTTGCAAGATTTAAGATATCCTACAGGCTTGCCTAGGCATTGAAATTGCTTTTAAACATATTATATGCATGATGGTTATTGACTTATGCGATGCAGACATGATGTAAAGCGAATACAAACACAGTCCTAAAGCAGGATTTCTAATGCCATAGAAGATGTACATTTTTATTATGCAGAATTACAACGGTAACTTAATAACAGGATTTCTAGGTGATCATGATTATGCAGAAGCAGAATTCCATAACAAATGAGGTAATAAGCCTATAACACATTGCCTAATATGCCAAGTCATCTAAAAGCATGGTAAACATGATATAAACCTAAAGCATGATTGCTAATGCGAATAACATAATATGAGCCTAAAGTATGATTTCTAATGCAAGTAAACACAATATAGACCTAAAGGCAGGATTTCTAATGCAAGTAAACATAATATAAACCTAAAGCATGATTTCTACCTGGTTTCCTTACAAAAAATCCATATACGAATCCCTTCCCTTTACTAATTTGCCCAATATCTGTTTACAAAGGTTATTATTACAGACCATGAATAAATGAATTACATAATAAATATAAGCTACACTATAGGGAGCCTGAGATAGGCCCAAAGTAAACATGGAAATACTTGTCCTTCAAAACAGTCCAGGATGCCAAAGTCTCATAGCCAGTGGGGTGTCCTGGTGTGTCAAAGTTCTCTAAGGACCTCAGGGATCCCGGGCAATGCTCACACCAAGATCCTTTGAGTAGGGAAGTGATTATGTGCAGTGTGGAAAAGGCCAGCCCCAGTGTGTCAGATTTCGGAGGAATCTCATAGATTCCTAGGCAGTACACACACTAGAGAGGCAGAACTTAAGTAATTTAAGAGTAGAAGTGATAGTGCTTGACATAGTTGGAATAACTTTGGGAAAGCAGTATAGGAGTAAAACATTTAGGAGTGAAAAATACTCACAGTTTGGGAAAACATATTAAGAGTAAAAAAAATTTGAAAACATTCTGAGGAAAGAAAGGTCCAATAAACAACAGCAAAGTCACAAAGCTTAATACCACCCAGATTCAAACTTGGTTTGTTAATTAACTCTAGGTGATAACAGATAATTTTATAGATAGGGATTAGGGGTTGGGAACAAAGTTATCAGAAACACAAAACAAGAGAGCACATTGAGCAACAAGGACAGATAAGGGTCAATTGACATTCATCAACAGACTACTGATTTAGAGTCTTAACAGGAAAGTCATTCTTGATGCTAAAGTAGTAATGGACAGTAAAGAACAAAGACTAAGTGTAGTAATATTCATGCTGAGGACAGGGGTCTAATTACAAAGAGTTAATCATGCCAATTGAAGTTAGTGGACTTAAGAGATAAGAGCACTAAACATAAAAAGTAGACATATTGATTTAAAGCAATAAACATACTGGAAACTTAAACAGGAATAACATGCTAATTAAAGCAATAAACATGGAAGAATGAACTTAAACATGCATGTTCAAAGCAGTAAACAGGAAATGATGTAGCATTGGGTACGTAAGCGATTGAACTAGTGCAGAAGAGACATGGATCATGAAGCAACAGATAATCATATAGTTTTGAATTTCATAATGACATTAGAGATAGAAACATACCAGTTAAGGAAGCAAAAGTAAAGGGTAAAGTAGGCAGGATTCAACAGTCTAGCCTTGGCTTTCAGCCGGCTAGACAAACGATGAACACAAGTAGCAGAAAGAGGGACGAGAGAAAGTTTTTTTGTGTGTGTGTTTGAACTATTGTTCATGTTTGAGAGGTAAAACAAGAGTGTATATATAGAACTTAGGGAGTGAAACAAATAAGGTAAAATAAATCAAGGTTTAATCAATTAGAATCAGTCAACCAATCACAAAATCAATTCATATAGGGAGTCCGAAAAAGACCCCTTTAATTGGGGGATAGTCAATTAACGATCATAACTGGGTCCAATTAAGGTAATAAATCGAATCAGTCAAGTCCCAAACTATATTGATAGCTAATTAAGGCGAGTAAAAATAGGGAAATAGGTCACAAATAAGGAAACCAGTAAAATCCAAGAACACTGATTTTAACAGGGCAATCGGTAAAAATCTTCAAAGAGTACTGATTTCATAGGAAATAATTATTTGAATCCTTAAGTAGAAATTAACTAAGTAAGAATCCCGAAGGGTTCTGACTTTAACAAGAAGGAAAATCGTTCAGATCCTTAGGGTTGTTTTGGTGACCTAGAGTTTGAGTATAGTGGTGACCATTGGTGGAATTCTGGGGTTCAGGAATGAATGGTGGGGTGTTTTGTGGAGTGCGGTAGGTGTTTTGTTGGTACTGTGGTGGGATAGTTTGATTTTTTGGTGGGGTTGTATAATGATGAAGTGCAGGAGGATTTTGTGGGCGCTTGTTGGGTGTGTTTTGTGATACAATCAAATTACACTTTAATATAGTGTAAAGCGGTCGAAGTCAAATATAATAACCCAACAAGGTTGGGGTTGAATCCCACAGGGAATAGGCGTGAAAAGGTTACTTTGATAGTGTGATTCTTAACTCAAATCATATCTCTATTCCGTTAATGTAACAGGGATATGGGGGTGATTGTGTAATAATCCAATTATAATAATAACAAAGATGATTAATTAAAGTTGTATTTAACGTGATTAACTAAACCAAGGTTGTGTCCCCTTAAATGAAGTGTAATGCTAATGGGTATTAATATAATATATTTCTAATGGAAGGTCCTTAAGATATGCAATGATTTCTAAATCACCACCCAATACTTTTCAATAGTTGGGTAGTATTTCCTCTTTATGATTTTCCCAAATATAAAAGAGTTGCAACGAAGGGTAATCACTTAATGCCAAATAAAACCTACTTATTCCTAAGCGATTCTATTAAACAAGGTTTAAAGCCTTGAGTCTTTGATATTTACTCTTACCTATTCTAACCCACTTTTCCAAGATAAGAAAGAATTTATGGCACTTGTTAATGTTTGCAACCGCTAACAATAAATGAAGAATGAAAAGCAAACAAATATCAACCAACCATTACATATATATTCAATGTTAAATACCAAAAACATAACACCCATTTAGGGTCCACAACCTTAGTATTTAATACTATCCACTCATACTATATGATGAAAAGATAAGAGTATTTAATGCCATGAATGCTTACAAAACACAAGAATCTTCACTTCTAATACTTCCAAAAGAGAGGAATATTCAAAGGGTATGTTGTAGCCCTCCAACCAGACAAGCATGACCCACAAAACCCAAAATTAATCTATTTATAGTGGGCCAAAAATAGGGGTCAAAATGGGACAAAAATACCCTTTCCGGTCAGCTCTGCGACCGCATTCCTGTCGCAGAACAGGTATGCGGTTTGCATTCTTCGCAGGGTTATCGCAGATGTAAAACCCTAGTTTCCATCTTCCCATCGCATTGTCTGATCTGCGGTTGGCATTGTTGATATGCGACCGCAGAGTTGCATCGCATTCTCGAGGTGGGCTTCAGGTACTGGAAGTTCTACGGTCAACTATGTGGCTCGCAGATGAGTTATGCGATCGCATAGTCGATCGCATTTTGCTTTTTGAAATACACCAATCTTTATATTGACGTTTGCGATCCCTCTGGGCCATCTGCGGTCCACAGAGCAGGTCTGCGGTCCTTCCCTGTGCCTTTTGTGATCGCATTTTGCTCTTTTCCTTATGTTTTTAGCTTTTTGTTCTCTTTTGCATGTTCTTGAGTGTTTAAGCCTCATCCACTGCAAAACATCAAAATTCCATAAATATAAAAGGCAAAAGCTCTTGAAAACAAGCTATAATTTAAGCAATTTGACATTAAATGTGCCGTAATTCTCCGGCACATCAACATCCCCAACTTAAACTCTTGCTTGTACTCATGCAACAAAAACTACTCTATCCTAACCTAATCTCCAAATACAAGACCGGAAACATTAATAACCAAGGATAGTGTTAAGTGTCAGTCCCACAAGCATGCATTTTCATTTATTTACCCTTCATGAACAGTTACTTCTATTTACAAGGAACTAATCAACTAGTGAACTTTGAGCCTCGACCAATTTGACAAAATGTTACTCTCAGCTAAGTGACTTGCATCCGACTTCAAGAACTCAACTACTGTCAAACTTCACAGTTCATGTGCCCTTACCAGAAAGAAAAAAGGTCCCAACTCACAATATTTACAATGACAACAACAAGGGACATATCTTCCAAAACACTCACACTCACAAAGAATTTCAAGTGTTACAACACATCATACCATAGGCTTGACCTTATTTTAATTCGTTGCTTCTTCAAGAACATTCGGTTGGAAATCCCACAAGGACTTTTTGGCTTGTAATGTAGGCTTAGGGAAAGGTTGGATAATCATTTGGGTAAGTGACTACGCGCTCCTTGAACACTACTCACATTTTTTTTTCTCGTTGCACTTTATTTCTTTTTCACTCCACGTAGCCTCCTTTGCATTTAGTTACCCACGTAGAACTACTTGAATTACCTCACTAAATATTATTCAAAGCTCCCATATTTATTTACAGACATGTCTCATTTTTTTTTATTTTTTTTTTGAAGCTTGAATAGATTTCAAGTGAATATTTTGAGGTGTAAATTCTATGCTCACTGCATAACCCCACCAATCTGCACTTTTTTTTCATTCTCAACATTCAAGGAGGGACTATTTCAAAGAGGGAATTATTTTACAAAAGGGAAAGGTTTGTAATGAGGTGACCAAAGAAAAGGTTCAAGGCTCAATTGGGGTGACTAGTGATAGTATCTACACAATGGTGGCTCGAAAGGCTAGCGGAGTTTCCAAATAACACAAAGAATTCCTAAGGTCATTTCTCCAACCAAACATACTTATCATCAGCATTGAAAAACCAACAGGGCAAGTTCTAGATGACGGAAGTGAACACAAGAATTATTGATGCAAAATCTAACACACATGGCACATGATTGTTTGGGTCAGCATAGTTTTAGCTCATGAGTCAAGGCTTGACAACTTACAGCTTTCATCATATTTACATGTATAGTTCTAAGTACACATAACGTCAAAAAGCGAGCCTCAAGTTCACACAGTTGATTTCCTTTTCAACACAAAAAGATATCCCTTTTTTTTTATAAAGGAAAGGTGTAGATTATTTACAAACACTCATGCTTGAGACTAGACACTTACACCAAAACTGGTCAATACATTTCGTCCTAGTGCCATGGTTCTACTATTACACACTTGGAAAAGAACCCGATGAAGAAAAACCAAGGGGAGTTCATTGTTAACAGCTGAGGGAGATCTTATATAAACTAACTACTTGTTTTTTTTTTTATAAACTATGAACAAGAGTTAAAGGTAGTGAGATACTCTAATATCGCAAAAAGGGTATGTACATTATTTTCTCGACAACTTGGAGATCAATCATAACAAAAAAAACAAAGACACATATATCATAAAAACAAACATGTACAATAGTTCGATGATTATCCAAGTTGTCACAAAAGATACTCTTATACAGCTACCTTGCCACCACCCCCAACCTAATAGCATGTATTGTCCCCAATGCATAAGAAATGTAAAACAGAGTAAGGGGCTCCCTGGGGCACGCTAAGCGCTACAGGAGTCAGTGGTCTGCTGGGGGAATGATGTCTACTAGCGGTGGAGGAGCTGCTGAAGACTCAGATGGAGGGGTAGTTGCTGCGATAGGTGGGGTGTCCTCATGTCCCACAGCTGAAGCTGGAGCCTGAGAGCTATTGGCTTCGTCTGCTCTGTAGCTGTGGCGACTGCAATACCCTTACCCTTCTCCTGAGGACCTTCCTCATCATCTGACCCAAAATCAATATCCTCCTCGTCAATCTCCTCAGACGCTGAAGAATGTCCGAAATCCTCCCCAGAAGGTACCTCAACTGGTGCAGGGGGAGATGGAGGCTGAGAGACTCTCACAGTCGAGGCTGCCTCGATTGTCATCAGAGTAGAGAAGTCGAAGTCCAGTCCAGTGGCAGCAATGTCTGCTCCCTGCTCACCTTCCTTGAGCAGGAAGGAAGATAAATCAAACTCCAAATTTTGCATCTTGTGGAGCCCAGTCTTCAAAGTAGATACGTCAGTACGAAGCGCTGGTAGGTCCCCAACCTCACCCTGCTCTATCTTCTCTCCTGGCCTCAAGTCCCCTAGGCGACTCTCGTAAGATACATGTTGCTCCTGTACAACAGTCACTGAAGTCTGAATGGGGGTCAGGGCCTGCCGGATAACTGTGGGAAGGTCTCTCAGGAGCTTGTCTACCTTAGCATTTGTGTGCTGAGCTAGGAGACCAAGCTGTGAAAAAACTGGCAGTGGAACAGCAGATGGAGCACTGGCCCGAAGGGTAGGCTGAGGAGCAGCAATGGATGTCTTCAGCATCTGAGGTGCTATGGGAGTCTGAGAGTCGGAGGGCTCAGCCTCAGCAGACATCTGAATCTGAATCTCCGGGAGGGTAGTAGCTTGCTTTGGCGCCGCATCACTAATATGTGTGATGTCGATTTCCTTCTTAGTTTGACCTTTCTTGACGGGGGTAGGCAATAAAGGAACACGAGTCGTCCTACATAAGGCAGTGATCAAGCAGGGGAAAGGCAATGATGTTTGTTTCTGCCAGGTCCGGACTCCTATTTACTGGAAGATGATGTCGCTCACATCAATTTTAATCCCTGTCATAATGCAAGCAATGAGAATGGCTTTCTCAATGCTTATCTCAGTCTCATTTCTGGTAGGTATCAAATGGGAAGTGATGAGGCTGAGCCAAAATCTCCCTTCTCTCGTAGGATCCTCCTTGTAGATTTTATACTTGGGGTCAATCCAGGCTGGGTTCCCTCGGGCAATCACATATGCGACCCAAGCGCGTTCGTCATCTTTGTTGGCCAATTAGCATCATACTCGTCCGTGCTCGAGCGACCTGTTGAAATGTAATGAGCCTGTATGGCTTCCCGGTGGCATAGTACATCCTTTCCCCGAACCATAACTTGCTCAGTGAATATCTTGTTGCATTTGTGGTGAGCATTCCTTGAGGCCCCGTAGGAGGCATAGAACTCCCTCACCATTGTTTCATTATAATCCCTAGGTATCTCAGTGAAGCATTCCCACTTTCTAGCCTTGATGTTCACTAGAATGTGGGGATATCGCTCTTGGAGGCCATTGAGACTCAACTGCTTCTCTGCTAGAATCTGTCGCTTGTCAAGCCCCGTTATGTACAGTTCTCTGATTTAGGGAGTGGGAATCGGAGCTGGTAATCATCACTTTGCTTCCTCCTTACCTCAGCCACTAGGTCAACCTCCGGCTCAGGGTCCCCCTCATCAGACTTGGAGGAACTTCCGACAACAGCTTGTGGAGGTGCTTGACGTGCTCGTTTGGCCGGAGGTGCTTGCCGGCTCGAGGAGGCCCTCTTAGCAGCTGAAGCTATAGCTTTACGAGCCAGGACTGCATAGAAAAATTACGTGTAAGTGGAAGAGCGGTAAAAATAAAAGAAACTAAGAAAATAATTAAGTTAATAAAAAATAAAAAAAATCAACTATGCAACGGGATATGCGATAGCATAACCACTATGCGAACCGCAGACCCATCGCTGAATTTCTCATAGCTTGAAAGTATCAATAATGTGATGACATATGCGATCACATATCCACTGGGCGGTTTGCATAGTCGTCGCAGAATTGAGTGAGAAAAAAAATGTAAAGCTATTATGCGATCGCATATTCCACCGCAGAGGTGAGTCTGCGATCGCAAAATTGTCGCAAAAATAGGGGCTGGATTGGGGAGCTCACAGTGCAGATCTGCGACGCAAATTCGGCCCGTATTTCGACTATGCGCCGCATTATTCTTTCTTCCTCACTCGACCTAGGGCTTAGTCTGCGACACAAATGCGGTCCGCATAACCAAATGCGGACCGCATAAACTATCATTTTCAAGCTAAGTCAACCCTAACAATGGAGTTTTGCTTTTCCCTACCTACCACGCTTGTTTTCAGTCGAAATTTCTCATTTCCCTTCTCCCCTTTTCGACAACTCAGGCTTCAGTCCGGTCCAAGTTCAACTTCTTCAGAGCCCACATGGCCTTGTGCTCCAGTTCCACAGGTATATGACAAGCTTTACCGAACACCAACCGGTAGGGAGATGTACCAATGGGAGTTTTGTACGCCGTGCGGTATTCCCACAATGCGTCATCCAGCTTCCTTGACTAGTCGGTCCTGTTTGCATTCACGGTCTTTGCTAGAATGTTCTTGATTTCCCGATTGGAGACTTCTACCTGGCCACTTGATTGGGGATGATAAGGAGTGGTTACCTTGTGCTTGACACCATATTTCTCTAGCATCCCAGTGAAAACTTTGTTGCAAAAATGAGAACCACCATCGTTAAGAATGGCTCTAGGAGTGCCAAACCTCGTGAATATGTTCTTCTTTAAGAACGCAGTTACACTTCTTGCCTCATTCTTTGCCAAGGAAATAGCTTCCACCCATTTGGATACGTAGTCCACAACTACTAGAATATACTTCATACCACAGGAACTCGCAAAAGGCGCCATAAAGTCGATGCCCCAAACATAAAAAATTTCAACCTCCATCACAAAGTTCATAGGCATTTCATGTCTCTTGGAGATTGATCCCTATTTCTGGCATTGGTCACAGGATTTGACCATTTGGTTGGCATCATGATAGAGGGACGGCCAATAATAACCACATTCAAGCACTTTTGCTGTTGTCCGATTACCTCTGTGATGACCACCCACCGGTGAGTCGTGGCATGCTTTCAGAATTTTCATCACTTCTTCCTCCGGAACACACCTTCTAATAATGTTGTTCGCACAGATACGGAACAAGAATGGCTCCTCCCAATAATATTGCCGACACTCATTTAAGAATTTCTTATTTTGGTATGCTTCGAAATCATCCGGGATTAGGTCACTAACCAAGTAATTGGCAATGTCGGTGTACCAAGGAGTGGTCGAAGAAGATAATGCCAAGATATGCTCATCGGGAAAGGCATCATTTATATCAAGATCATCCTTTGGTCGCCCGTCTTCTTCAAGTCTAGAGATATGGTCCGCCACTTGGTTCTCGGTGCCCTTTCGGTCCTTGACTTCAAAATCAAATTCTTGTAACAAGAGGACCCACCAGATTAGTCTTGGCTTGGCATCTTTCTTTGCCATAAGGTATCGAAGAGCGGCATGATCGGTGTAAACCACCACCTTAGACCCCAACAAATAAGCTCGGAACTTCTCAAAAGCATACACAATAGCAAAATGCTCTTGCTCTGTCACTGTATAGTTTATTTGTGCACCATTGAGTGTCTTGCTTGCATAATAAACCGGATGAAGAACCTTGTTGTGCCGTTTTCCCAAAACAGCTCCAATTGCTACACCACTGGCGTCACACATGAGCTCGAATGGAAGAGACCAATCCGGTGTGACAATAATAGGTGTCGTGGTGAGCTTCTCCTTGAGCTCCTCGAACGCCTTGAGACACTTCTCATCGAACACAAACTTGGAATCTTTCTCAAGGAGCTTGCACATAGGATTTTCAATTTTTGAAAAGTCCTTGATAAAACGCCGATAGAATCCGGCATGCCCAAGAAAGCTTCGAATACCCTTTACCGATGTTGGTGGAGGGAGCTTGGAAAGGATCTCAATTTTTTCCCGATCGACTTCAATGCCATTTTTTGAACTTTTATGCCCCAAGACAATGCCCTCGTCCACCATGAAGTGGCATTTTTCCCAATTAAGCACGAGGTTGGTCTCCTCACATCTTTTGAACACTTGTCTAAGGTGGTCAAGACAATGCTCGAAGGAGTCACCGACCACCGAAAAATCATCCATGAAAACTTCTAGGAATTCTTCCACCATGTCAAAGAAAGTGGACATAATACATCATTGAAAAGTAGCCGGAGCGTTGCACAAACCAAAGGGCATCCGACTAAAGGCAAAGGTCCCATACGGGCAAGTGAATGTGGTTTTTTCTTGATCCTCCAAGGCTATATTAATTTGATTGTAGCCGAAATATCCATCGAGGAAGCAATAGAAGGATCTTCCCGCTAGCCGATCAAGCATTTGATCAATAAAAGGCATAGGGAAATTATCCTTGCAAGTGGCATTGTTAAGCTTCCGGCAGTCCATGCATACTCTCCATCTGGTGACCGTCCGAGTAGGTATAAGCTCATTGTTTTTGTTGTGAATCACTGTCATCCCCCCTTTATTTGGCACACATTGAACCGGAATCACCCATGGACTATCCGCAATGGGGTAGACAACCCCGGCATCCAACCATTTGATTATTTCCTTCTTGACCACTTCTTCCATTGAAGGATTTAATCTTCTTTGATGTTCCACACTTTGCTTGCTCCCATCTTCTAATTGAATTTTGTGCTCACATATCCCGGCGTGGATTCCCCGGATGTCGGAAATTGTCCATCCAAATGCTTGTCGGTGCTCCCTTAGGACATTCAACAATTCATCAACCTGCACATCATTCAACAAAGAAGACACGATTACCGGTAAAGTCTTATTAGAACCAATAAATCTGTACCTTAAGTGTGATGGAAGTGGTTTGAGCTCAAGGTGTGGTGGCTCAATGATTGAAAGTTTTGCGGGAGGGGTAGCTCGATTTTCTAAGTCAAGAGAAAGCTTCTTTGGTACATATGTATAAGATCCACGCCCTTCCAATGCGTTCACCATTTCAACATACCCCTCAATATCTCCCCCATCAAAGTTCAACAAAATTGCCGCCAATGCCTCCCCGAAGCATTCTTATTCCATCTTCATCTCAATGGAATCTTCAACCCCATCAACAACATCAATTATCGAGATCCCTCGTATGCACTTGGAAATTTCAACCGTTTGTTAGCTTGGAAGGTGACTTCCTCATCATTAACTCGGAACTTGATTTCATGGCGTTCTGAGTCCATTAAAGATCTTCCCGACGCAAGGAATGGTCTTCCTAAAATGATAGGAATCTCCTTGTCCACCGCACAATCCAAGATGACAAAATCGGCCGGGAGAAGGAATTTCCCTATCTTCACAAAGACATCATTAACAATGCCCACGGGTTTCTTAATTGATCGATCGGCCATTTGCAATCGCATGCTAGTTGGTCTTGGCAACCCCAATACTTCTTGCTTGTAGATAGCAAGAGGCATTAAATTTATACTAGCACCGTTTTCACAAAGTGCTCTAGAAAAGTCTCTCAAACCAATGGTGCATGGGATAGTTTAGGCTCCCGGGTCTCCCTTTTTCTCCATCGTTGTTGTAGCAATTATCGAACTCACCCGATGAGTCAAGTTCACCACCTCATTCTTTGTTGTTCTTTTATTTGTCATCAACTCCTTAAAGTATTTGGCGAACCCCGGCATCTCTTGAAAAGCCTCCAAGAATGGGATGTTCACCGACAATTGTTTTAAGATGTCATAGAACTTTTCAAACTTTCCATCGTCCACCCTTCGTGTAAGCCTTTGAGGGAATGGGGGAGTGGGTCGAGGAATTGGTGGAGGAGCTTTTAGGGTCTCCTTCACTTTTTCCTCACCCTCTCGTTGCTTTGATTCTTGGATCTTTACCTCATGGGATGGTTTCTCAATTTCCAAAACATCCGGCAAACTCAACTTGCGGTTCCACTTCTTGATCAACATCAACCACTTGCTCACTCTCATCCTGGAGCACCTTACCGCTTCTAGTTGTGATGGCCATGCAGTGAGAAGATGGTCCACTTGCACCACCTTTTGGGTTGACCACCGTGTCACTAGGAAGTGTACCTTTAAGCTTGGGAGTTTGTTCTCGTGACAAATCCCTCATTTGCATCTCGAGATTTTGAATGGAGGCGGTGTGTGATCCCACTACCTCAGACATGTTTTTCATCGTTGCATCACTTCGCTCTTGATTTTGCAAAATTCTCTCAAACATCCCCTCCATTTTAGACTCAGTTGATGGCCCCTCCTTATAGTGCGAAGAGTTGGAATATTGCCTTCGCGGTGGTACATAAGGATTTGAACTTCTATTGGAATAATTGTTGTTGTTTTTCCAAGATCCTTGACTACTTTGATCATTTCTCCAATTTTGTTGGCCTTTCCCTTGTGGTTTTGGCCTCCAATTATTTTGTTGGCGATAACCACCTTGAGAGTTTTGGACATAATTTGCTTCTTCACAATCTTGATTCCCCATTGAATGCATGTCTTCTACCATATTTACCCTTTTTGCTTGACTTTCAGTGAACATCTTTGTTAGCACATCAATATTGGTAGCAAGACCCGCAATCAACTGGTCTCTCTCTTGATTATCTTTAATCATGTTCGTGAGAGAGGGAGTACCATAGGATATTCCACCACTAATGTCCTCTGAATGCCATGCTTGGTTATGCTTTGCCATTTTATCTAGAATTTGAGTAATTCTAGCAAATGAGTTGTCCATGAAGGACCATCTGCGGCATTCTTGGAAATTGACTGGGAGAGTGGGTCCAAACCATATAGAACTTCTCCATCAAAATATGGTATGGGAACCCATGATTTGGAGATCTCACTAGGTATAGCTTGAACTGGTCCCATGCCTCGTGTAAGTGTTCCCTTGGCAATTGCTTGAAGAAAAATATTTTGTCTCTGAGCTCTGACTTTTTGCTAACTGGGAACCACTTTGCTAGAAAGGCTTGGGCAAGCTCAGGCCATGATGTGATAGTCTGAGGAGGTAAGTTTTGAAGCCACTTCCTTGCTTCTCTCGCCAATGAGTACTTGAATACCCGCAACCTCAAAGCATCGTCTGACACATTAGTTTGTTTGTGCATGGCGCACACACCCAAGAAATTCCTCAGGTGTTGCGTTGGATCATCATCTGTTGAATTTTGGAATAATTCTTCTGCCTTGAGCATTAGAATCATTCCATGGTCCACTTTAAATGTAGCCGCACCAACCACCGGCGGAAGGATAGCATTGGTGTCATCAATGTACTCCTCGATATCAGAAAAAGGATTTTCCTCTTCATCATAAACATGAGCCATTATGACCTAGAACACCAAACAAAACAAGCAACTTGTGATGGAATAGAAAAAGATAGAAAGTGAAGTACACACTAACTAGTAATTTCAATGTTGTATTCCCCGGCAACGGCGCCAAAATTTGATACGCTCAAATTACACTTTAATATAGTGTAAAGCGTTCAAAGTCAAATATAATAATCCAACAAGGTTGGGGTCGAATCCCACAGGGAATAGGCGTGAAAAGGTTACTTTGATAGGGTGACTCTTAACTCAAATCATATCTCTATTCCGTTAATGTAACAGGGATATGGGGGTGATTGTGTAATAATCCAATTATAGTAATAACAAAGATGATTAATTAAAGTTGTAATTAATGAAATTAACTAAACCAAGGTTGTGTCCCCTTCAATGAAGTGTAATGCTAATGGGTATTAATATAATATATTTCTAATGGAAGGTCCTTAAGATATGCAAATGATTTCTAAATCACCACCCAATACTTTCCAATAGTTGGGTAGTATTTCCTCTTTATGATTTTCCCAAATATAAAAGAGTTGCAATGAAGGGTAATCACTTAATGCCAAATAAAACTCACTTATTCCAAAGCGATTCTATTAAACAAGGTTTAAAGCCTTGAGTCTTTGATATTTACTCTTACCTATTCTAACCCACTTTTCCAAGATAAGAAAGAATTTATGGCACTTGTTAATGTTTGCAACCGCTAACAATAAATGAAGAATGAAGAGAAAAATAATATCAACCAACCATTATATATATATTCAGTGTTAAATACCCAAAAATATAACACTCATTTAGGGTCCACAACCTTAGTATTTAATACTAGCCACTCATACTAAATGATGACAAGATAAGAGTATTTAATGCTATGAATGCTTACAAAACACAAGAATATTCACTTCTAATACTTCCAAAAGAGAGGAATATTCAAAGGGTATGTTGTATCCCTCCAACTAGACAAGAATGACCCACAAAACCCAAAATTAATCTATTTATAGTGGGCTAAAAATCAGGGTCAAAATGGGACAAAAATACCCTTTTCGGTCAGCTTTGCGACCGCATTCCTGTCGCAGAACAGGTATGCGGTTCGCATTCTTCACAGGGTTATCGCAGATGTAAAACCATAGTTTCCATCTTCCCATCGCATTGTCTGATATGCAGTTCGCATTGTTTATATGTGACCCTAGAGTTGCATCGCATTCTTGGGGTGGACTTCAGGTACTGGAGGTTCTGTGGTCAACTATGCGGCTCGCAGATGAGTTATGCGATCACATAGTCGATCGCATTTTTGCTTCTTGAAATTCACCAATCTTTCTGTTGACATTTGCAATCCTTCTGAGCCATCTGCGATCCGCAGAGCAGGTCTGCGGTCCTTCCATGTGCCTTTTGCGATCGCATTTTGCTCTTTTTCTTATGTTTTTAGCTTTTTGTTCTCTTTTGCATGTTCTTGAGTGTTTAAGCCTCATGCACTTCAAAACATCAAGATTCCATAAATATAAAAGGCAAAAGCTCTTGAAAACAAGCTATAATTTAAGCAATTTGACATTAAATGTGTCGTAATTCTCCGGCACATCATTTTGCGGTGGTGAGAGGTTCTGAGTGTTTGAATGGTTGACATCTGGGATATTAAGTGTGAGGGATATATTTTCTATGCTTCAGACCTACTTGAGCTCACTCTGGAGTTCTAGTATTTTCTACTCAAATCGTGATACCATATCATTTGGGGCCTGAGTACCTCGACCATCAGAAGTTTCTGCATGTTCAACATGTGTGTTGTTGTCTTTTCTGGTGCCGTTCAAATCATCCATCTTTGCTTTCGCTTTGCCTTTTGGTGTACTAGGAGGAGGAGATGGTGGAGGGCCCCTGGATCTTGTGTGATAAATTGATGATGCCAGTATGCACGAACCAACCTTTGGAGAATGGGAACAACCAAAATAAAGAAAGAAAAACAAAAGGTATCCAAGTCAGTAAGAGTTTTGAAAAGAGTATTTAGGGTATTTAAACACATATTGCGGAATGTACATTCGCGTCCTATTTTGGGAGCCTCGTTGTGCCTGAGGTAGGGCTAGCGACAAGTTGTTTTCGAGAACTTAGATGTCAATAATTGCCTCATTTCATTAATATAAAAATAGATGAATCCAACATGACACTAAGATAATAAAAGATAAGTCACTACTGGAATTTGGCCTTATTACATTTAGGAAAAAGCAGGTAAATCTAATCTACTTAGTCCCAGAAGGACCTTCCCCGGGCTTGATCTTTCTGACTCCATCAATCAGGTCCCCTAGTTCGCGCATGCCCAACAAAAGGTATATTCTTGCCAAATGTCCTCCCTCGCTTCCTTCAGCATTCTGGCAGTCTGCGGTCCTCTTTCTTATCTTTCCTTCTAGATCCATCAAACCCTGTTCCAGATATTCTACCCTTTCATTGGAGGTGATAGCCATTTCTCTCTATTCCCTGATTAATCTCTTGTCTGTCTCTTGTATCTCCTGATTTTTGGTCTCGGAGTCATGAATCCTCTTGCGCAACTTGTTATACTTTACTTGGGTTTCTGCATCTTCGTCCATGACTCTGTTTCCTCGACCAATTCCTGGCTCAACTTTCCCAGCTAAGTTATCCTCAAACCATGCCGAGTAAAAGGGTGCATGTCCCGCATGATACCTGTCTGGCTCAATGGTGTCTTTTTCCACAATAATATTTGATTTCCACATATTCTGAGCTTGACACTTGTAAGGGATGTCATCATCCTGAAAATCTGCCCGAAAATGACTTATCTTTGCGACCCCGCGGTTTGATCTGCTTCTTGCCTGCCTGCATCATAACCCTGATGGGAACATAAGGGTATATTCACCTTACCCCGATCAACACTAAGTGAGGAACTTCCCTTGACCTGATGATGAACTCGTCAGTAGGGAACCATTCAAACATCCATTGAACCTGATCCTCAGTCAAATTGTCGAAAAACTCCACCCATTCCTTAGCACTCTCTGGTTGAGCAAACTTGTCCGGAATATAAGTCATCCGTTTAGGGTGATGGAAGCAATATGGTCATTCCATGCCTTTCGTGGAAACTCCTAGTGATATTGACCCTTTTGGAGATGCTCCATTAACCACAATTGCAGCAGCAATTTGCAACCCTCGAAATGTTTGGCCCCTTTCTGGCAATGGTCCAAGGCCCGGTAGATATCAACTATAATCATAGGGACTATGGTGTATGTATGTCCCTCGATTCCTTCTATTAGAGTCTTGGTGACCATAGCCCATCTAGTGTGAATTCTTTCCCTTTTCGTTGGGAACACTATTATACCCAAGAATCAAATAATGAACACGAAAACTCTGCGATGAATATGTCCCAAGGAAGTGATGGAAAAATCATCACGAAAAATACGGTAGGACTTGCTATGACCGTATCTCTCATACAAGTAGTCAAATGGTATATAATATTTATTTAAGCACTCCAAATCGGCGTTCTTTTTCAGACCCATCATTTTTAAAAATCCCCTACCAGTGCGATTTTCTGGTACCAATAACCCAGGGTTGTCCCAAGGTAGCCCAGCAAATCCCCCGATTTCTTCTAGGAGCAGGGTCATTTATATATCCCCGAAGCGAAACACTGATTTTTCATGATCCCAGAACATGGTTGCAGCTTCTATCAACATGTTATTTGGCTGGATGTCTAACAGAGAAGGCAAATTTCCTAGTACCTTCTTCCCACCAGTCTAGTAGCAGTGGTGGTATATTTTGGACCATGTCGAACCTGGGGACCTCGTGCCTCATTTTCTGCAAAACAAATAACGTTAGGCCCTTTTCCCCTCCAGATTTGACTATTTATATATCCCCAGTCAGCATAATGGCATTTAGTTCTCCAAAATTAATGCACAAAACGTGGTTGCATCCGTTGGGATTATGAAAACCCCGGTGTACTTTTGGATAAGGTTTGTCTTAAAAGGTTATTATGTGGACAACATACTATCCCGGCTAGGTTTGACCATGATGCATATACATTTATGATCAGAGTAAGGTGGCTATGAGGGTCTATACTAGTACCCTCAAGCGGACAATTTGAAGGGGAAAGGCACGGAACCATTGATTGCACTGTTTATCGACTAGTTTTACCACAAATAAGCCTTTCCGAATTTAAAGGGTGATATATACGAAGAGCACAACCACTCATCAAGTGTTTGCTAAAGGATTGATTACGCACGAGTGGAATATGATGTTGAGCATGATTTATGCAGCAGTAAATAGCATGTTGTCACGTATTTGCACGTTGGAAAAATAATAAATGTGGTATTTAATAATTGAAAGACGTTTAAGAAAGAAAAACAAAGAAATAAGTCAGTTTCTGCAGTAAAGGGAATCATAAATGCTCAAAAACGGGCAATTAAATTCACATAAGGGGAAAGGGAAAGGGTGCGCACGTATTTTATAAGCGATTTTTATTAAACTAACTCTAAGTATGCATTACCCGTCCCTTCCTTGTGGTCCCAGAGGTGTTTAAGACCTCTATTTTTAGGTAGTTCTAGACTCTCCTAAAGTGTTTAAAAAGGAAAATCTAAGCGACAACAAAGAACAAACAGGACTGTCAAGTAAGACAACAATTAAGGTCTCATGTTTGCCTCCGCAAATAAACAGGCAATTAGCACGTCTCAAATAACAAGATTTCAGATGTTTCAGAAAAGGTTCTAGAACATATGATATCTAGGTGAGCATGACAAACAAAGAATGTGCAGCATTATGTTAAGGCGAAGCGGTAAAGACCTAATCAGTTTGCTTACTAATTTGTAGAACCTGTTGAATCTGGGCAGTCACAAATAATTAAGCAAAGTATAGTTTTACAATTTGCAAGATTTCAAATATCCTACAGGCTTGCCTAGGCATTGAAATTGCTTTTAAACATCTTATAGACAGGACGGTTATTGACTTAGGCAATGCAGACATGATGTAAAACGAATACAGACACAGTCTTAAAGTAGGATTTCTAATGCACACAGAAGATGTACATTTTTATTATGCACAATTACAACGGTAACTTAATAATAGGATTTCTACGTGATCATGATTATGCAGAAGCAGAATTCCGTAAGAAATGAGGTAATGAGCATATAACACATTGCCTAGTATGCCAAGTGATCTAAAAGCATGGTAAACATGATATAAACCTAAAGCATGATTGCTAAAGCGAATAACATAATATGAGACTAAAGCATGATTTCTAATGCAAGTAAACACAATATTGACCTAAAGGCAGGATTTCTAATGCAAGTAAACACAATATAAACCTAAAGCATGATTTCTACTTGGTTTCCTTACAAAAAATCCATATACGAATCCCTTCCCTTTACTAATTTCCCCAATATCTGTTTACAAAGGTTATTATTACAGACCATGAATAAATGAATTACATAATAAATATAAGCTACGCTATAGGGAGTCTGAGATAGGCCCAAAGTAAACATGGAAATACTAGGTCTTCAAAACAGTCCAGGATGCCAAAGTCTCATAGCTAGTGGGGTGTCCTGGTGTGTCAAAGTTCCCTAAGGACCTCAGGATCCCGGGCAATGCTCACATCAAGATCCATTGAGTAAAGAAGTGATTATGTGCAGTGTGGAAAAGTCCAGCCCCAGTGTGCCAGAGTTCGGAGGAATCTCATGGATTTCTAGGCAGCACACACATTGGAGGGGCAGAACTTAAGTAATCTAAGAGTAGAAGTGATAGTGCTTGACATTGTTGGAATAACTTTGGGAAAGAAGTATAGGAGTAAAACATTTAGGAGTGAAAAATCCTTTAGGAATGGACACAGTTTGGGACAACATATTAAGGGTAAAAACATTTTGAGGAAAGAAAGGTTCAATAAACAACAACAAAGTCACAAAGCTTAATACCACCCAGATTCAAACTTGGTTTGTTAATTAACTCTAGGTGAGGACAGACAATTTATAGATAGGGATCAAGGGTTGGGAACACAAGAATCAGAAACACAAAACAAGAGAGCACATTGAGCAACAAGGACAGACAAGGTTCAATTGACATTCAGTAACAGAATTCATAGCATCTATTAGAACATAGACTATTGATTTAGAGTCTTAACAGGAAAGCCATACTTGATGCTAAAGTAGTAATAGACAGTAAATCACATGGACTAAGTGTAGGAATATTCATGCTGAGGGCAGGGGTATAATTACAAAGAGTTAGTCATGCCAATTGAAGTTAGTGGACTAAAGAGATAAGAGCACTAAACATAAAAGTAGACATATTGGTTTAAAGCAATAAACAAACTGGAAACTTAAACAGGAATAGCATGTTGATTAAAGCAATAGACATGGAAGAATGAACTTAAACATGCATGATCAAAGCAGTAAACAGGAAAGGATGTAGCATTGAGTACATAAGCGATTGAACTAGTGCAGAAGAGACATGGATCATGGAGCAACAGATAATCATATAGTTTTGAATTACATAATGACATTAGAGATAGAAACATACCAGTTAAGGAAGCAAAAGCAAAGGGTAAAGTGGGCAGGATTCAAAAGTCTAGCCTTGTCTTTCAGCCGGCTAGACAAACGATGAACACAAGTAGGAGAAAGAGGGACGAGAGAAAGTTTTTGTGTGTGTGTGTTTGAACTAATGTTCGTGTTTGAGAGGTAAAACAAGAGTGTATATATAGCACTTAGGGAGTGAAACAAATAAGGTAAAAGAAATCAAGGTTCAATCAATTAGCATCAGTCAACCAATCACAGAATCAATTCATATAGGGAGTCCGAAAAAGACCCCTTTAATTGGGGGATAGTCAATTAACAGTCATAACTGGGTCCAATTAAGGTAATAAATCAAAATCATACTATATAAGGAATCAGTCAAGTCCCAAACTGTATTGATAGCTAATTAAGGCGAGTAAAAATAGGGAAACAAGTCACAAATAAGGAAACCAGTAAAATCCCAGCACACTGATTTTAACAGGGCAATAAGTAAAAATCGTCAAAGAGTACTGATTTCATAGGAAAGAATTATTTGAATCCTTACGTAGAAATCAACCAAGTAAGAATCCCAAAGGGTTCTGATTTTAACAAGAAGTAAAATCATTCAGATCCTTAACAGAATTCAATCAAGTAAAAATCCCACAAAATACTTATTTTAACAGGGAAAATCGTTTAAGTTCCTAAATAGAATAAGTTAGTAGGACTGATTCACACAGATAAGCACAATATCGAAACAAAACTAAAGAAATAAGTATAACACACAGAAACATTTAGGGTTCGAGCATACATACGAAGATTAACCAAACACGTAAAGAGATGAATAGATTAACCATTTGAAAGTAAAAATCTTTGAAGAAAGTCTGGGAAGAACCCTAGTTTCAGAAAGAGTGACTAAAAATCAAAGCAGATTAATTAAACAAGAGATTTCTAAAGGAAAACACCCAATAATACTCGAATCACTTCAGATCTGAGAAGATTCGAACAGTATTGAAACTAGGGTTTTTCAGAAAATAGTAGGGATGAAGAGAATCGGTCAAAAACCCATGGATTCGTACTAAAAACAAGAGGAAATCCATACTCACAAACGAAAATGGCCTGAGACAAGCCGGTAAACAATTTTCAGGCAAGAATCTATTTGAATCTCTACGAGATTCTTCTAAGGGCTCATGAAATCAAATAGCCAGGGAGTATAGGAGACCGGTGGTGGTCGGAGAATGCACGGAAACACCATAGAAGGGAGCTTCTCGTCGGTGATGGCGATTAGGGTTAGGGTAGGTCGAGAGAGAACTGGAGAGATTAGGGAAGCGAGTGACGGCGAAATAAGAAGAATGGGAGGGGTTAGGGTTGGTTGTGGATTAGTAAGGTAAGTTTAATAGTGTACCGTTGATCTAAAAGATCAACGGCCACGATTAAAGGGCTTATTGGGTCGGGTAGGTGCATATTGGGCTTAACGGTTTTGAGCTGATATTATGAAGGATTTGGGTTAATATTAAAAGGGGTTTGGGCTGGTATTAGAAGGGGTTAGGTCCGAAATAAAAAGGGTTATTTGTTAAATAACCAAATAATTGATAAAAAAATAATTTATAAAATAATTAATAGATTACAAAATAATTTCCATGCATAGAAATGTTTTAAAATAATTACTCAATATTTTTAAAAATGCAACATGCTACTTTATGGTAAAAATAATGTAATAATGCATGCATGGGCTATAATTGTAAAGTTATTGCAATTATAACCCAAGAAATGTAAATATGACTATTTGTGAAATAATTTAAGCTTAATATAAACATTAATAGCAATATTAAGCCATGAAATTGTTATAAAGTCATTTGTGATGAAATTGGTAATTATTTATATAATAAATATACTAGGATAAATTAATAAAAATCCTTAGAAAAAATGCAAAAATTACGGAAAAATATCAATTGATGCCAATGCATAGTTTTGTAGGTATACTTGCACTTTTAAAAATATTATATGAAAAATTAGGTGTCAACACCTTTCTCGAGAATATAACATCCGAGGGTGCTGCCCCAGTATTCGAGGTTGATTGCGAAGAAGCCTTGGATACTGTTGAATTGTCCTTAGGTAGCACATAGTTGTTTCCTCGTTAAAAATCTTGCCAGAAAAACCCACCTGGGATAAAAATGGATCTAAGAGAAAAAGAGTGCAACGCCTACTTTAAAACATGAGGTCTCGATGTCTTTGGTTGAACTTCTGCAATGAGTTAGCGTCGAATATATATATATATATATATATAAAGAAGGGATAAAATCATGCCTTAACAATAATATTTTATGAGGAGTAATATGTTCCAATTGTTTGGCAGTGATTCGTCATCTATCGTTCCGAGTTTATAAGACCCTTTTCCGACTATATCGAGGACTTGGTAGGGTCCTTCCCAATTCGGGACGATCTTCCCTTCATTAGGATCTCGAGTGTTGATGGTGACTTTCCTTAGGACTAAGTCCCCGACTCCGAAGTGGCGAAGCTTCGTTCTTCTATTGTAGTATCTTTCGATTCGTTGCTTTTGTGCAGCCATTCGAACGAGTGCATCTTCTCATTTCTCACTAACAATTCGAGGCTAGTATTCATAGCCTCGTGGTTCGATTCCTCTATTGTATGTCAAAACCTGGCACTCGATTCCCCGACTTCGACTGAACCAAGGCTTCAGAGCTATATACTAAAGAAAATGGAGTTTCTCCTATGTTGGACTTCGATGTTGTTCGATATGCCCAAAGGACTTCGGGCATAATTTCTCTCCATTTTATTTTAGCTTCGTTCAACCTTTTCTTCAGATTTTGGATGATGGTCTTGTTCGTCGACTCAAACTATCCATTCCCACTAGGGTGATACGGTGTTGACAATATCCTTTTTATTTTATGGTATTCGAGGGATTTCGTTAGTTTGATGCTGATAAATTGTTTACCATTATCGCATACTATTTCTGCTAGTATCCCAAATCGACATGTAATGTGATCCCAGATGAAATCTGTAACCTCTTTTTCTCTTACTTTCTCGAAAGCCGGTGATTCAACCCACTTAGAGAAATAGTCAGTCATAAATAAAATGAAATTAGCTTTACCTGGGGCCGATGGCAGAGGGCCGATGATATCTATCCCCCATTTCATGAATGGCCATGGGGATAGGACTGAGTGAAATTGTTCCCTAGGCTGGTGGATTATCGGTACAAACCTTTGACATTTGTCACATTTTCGAACAAACTCCTTAGAGTCTTTTTCCATGCTATCCCAATAGGACCCTACTCTGATGACTTTGAGAATTAATGGCTCGGTGTCGGAGTGGTTCCCATAAGTTCCTTCATGGAATTCCCGCAGAACATAGTCGGTGTCTCCTGGTCCCAAACACACTACCAATGGTCCATCGAATGTCCTTCTGTATAATGTTTTGTCTTCTCCAGTGTGAAACGAGCAGATTCGGTTCTTAAGGACCTCGATTCTTTAGGGTCCGATGGGAGCTTTACATTCTTCAAGTACTCGATGTATTTATTCCTCCAGTCCCGGGTTAGGCTCGTAGAATTTATCTCGGCATGTCCTTCCTCAATCACGAATATCGAGAGTTGAACGACGGTCCCCGAGATGATCTCATCTTCCTCGACCGATGAAACCAAATTCGCAAGTGCATCAGCCTCACTGTTTTGTTCTCAAGGTACATGTTGTAGAGTCCATTCCTTGAAACGGTGCAAAGTTACCTGTGATTTGTACAAGTACCCCTTTGCCTTCAATCATGTCGAAGTTCGAATGTTTCGTTCACCTGGTTCACCACCAGTAAAGAGTTGCACTTAGCTTCAATGACTTCTGCTCCCAAGCATTTAGCTAGCTCGAGACCTGCAATTATGGCCTCATACTCGGCCTCGTTGTTAGTCCATTTAGAGGTTTTGATGGATTGCCTAATAATGCTTCATGTGGGTGGCTTCAAAATGATGCCTAAATCGGACCCCTTCACATTCAAAGCATCGTCTGTGAAAAGGGTCCATACCTCCGCTAATGTACCTGATTTCATTAAGAGTTCCTTCTCAACTTCAGGTACGAGAGTTGGCGTGAAATCGGCCATGGAATCCGCTAAAATTTGAGACTTGATGGTTGTTCAGGGTTGATATTCGATATCGTACACACTGAGTTCGATGGACCGTTTGGCCAATCGTCCCGACAGTTCGTCCTTTTGTAAAACATTAGGGAGTGGTAAGTGGTTAATACACATATGGGGTGACATTGAAAATAAGGCTTTAACTTTCTAGATGCGCTTATTAGTGCGGGTGCCAATTTCTCTAAGTGTGGGTACCTGATTTCTACTTCTCCTAAGTTTCAACTTACATAATAAACAGGAAACTGTGTACCTTTCTCTTCTCGAACTAGGACACCACTTACCGCGATTTTGGATACTGCCAAGTACAAGTAAAGTTTCTCATCTGCTTTCGGAGTGTGAAGCAGTGGTGGGCTCGATAGGTATCACTTCAATTCTTCCAATACCTATTGACACTCCGGAGTCCAGGCAAAATCGTTCTTCTTTTTTAGTAGAGAGAAAAACCTGTGGCTTCGATCCGATGACCTCGATATGAATCGGACCAAGGCCGCTATCTGTCCAGTCAACCTTTGTACGAACTTTACACTGTCCATGACTGTGATGTCTTCGATGGAATTGATCTTATCGGGGTTGATATCGATCCCTAAGTTTGATACCATGAAGGCAAGGAATTTGCCCGAATTGACCTTGAAAGCACATTTCTCGAGGTTGAGCATCATGTTATATTTCCTTAAGATCTCGAACGTGTCCTGCAAATGAGCCAAATGGTCCTCTGCGCGCAGGGACTTAACTAGCATGCCATCAATATAAACTTTCATTGATTTGCCTATTGGTTCTTCGAACATTTTATTTACTAGGCGTTGATATGTAACCCCCGCATTTTTTAGCCCGAAGGGCATTACATTATAGCAATATGTTCCATACTTGGTGATAAAAGAAGTCTTTTCTTGGTCTTTTGGGTCCATTTGGATTTGATTGTACCCGGAATAGGCATCGAGAAAAGTAAGGATCTCGTGTCCGTCCATGGAATCGATCATGCGATATTTAGGACACGCTTTATTCAAGTCCTTATAGTCTACACACATTCTAAGTTTGTTCCCTTTTTTAGGGACTATGACTATATTGGCTAACCACTCGGGGTATTTTACCTCCCGAATGGATCCTATTTTTAGAAGTTTAGTTACCTCGTCCTTTATGAAGGCTTGCTTTACCTCGGACTAGGGCCTTCTCTTTTGCTTCAACGGTCTAAAATTGGGGTCCAGGCTCAGTCGATGCATTGTAATCTCCGGTGGGATCCCTTTCATGTCTAAATGGGACCATGCAAAATAGTCTATGTTATAAATAAGAAATTGAATAAGTTTTTTCCTGAGTTCGAGGGTTAACCCCGTTCCCAGGTATACCTTTTGCTCGGGAAGGTACTCGTTTAGTATAACTTGTTCTAGCTCTTTGATCGTTGGTTTGGTAGCATCCGATTCTTCGAGAACAACAAAGGTTAGAGGGGTTAGGAAGTCCTCCTATTATTTTTCTTCTCCTATTACCCATTTCTCCGATTCAATCGAGGCTGGTTGCGGTGATTACTGTTTGGTTTCCTGTTTACCTTTGATGCTTGGACTTTCCGAGGTTGATGGTGTTGAGATCGGTGTTACCTCCTCGATCGCAAACATTTCCTTTGCAGCATGCTATTCCCCGTATACTATTTTTACACCATCCGTTGTCGGGAATTTCATCATTTGGTGGAGGGTTGACGGTACTGCTCTCATGTTGTGGATCCAAGGCCTTCCGAGTAGTTCATTATATCTCATTTCGCCTTCGATTACATGGAACTTAGTATCTTGGATTATTCCAGCCACGTTCACCGGTAGGATAATATCTCCTTAGTTGTTTCACTGGCCATATTGAAGTCGTTTAGGACTCGAGATGCAGGTACGATTTGATTCTGCAGGCCGAGTTTCTCCACGACCTTGACCTGATGATGTTTGTTGAGCTACATGGATCCACTAAAACACGCTTAACTTGAAATTTATTTAATAAGATAGAAACTACCAGAGCGCGTTATGTGGTTGAGAAGTTCCTTCCGCTTCCTCGTCATTGAATGATAAAGTGCCCTCGGGCACATAATCTCGGGTCCGTTTCTCTCTAGTGATCGACACCTTTGTACGTTTGAATATGGGTCCTTGTGGAACGTCGACCCCATTGACGATCATGTGGATGACATGTTGAGGTTCTTCTTGTTCATTCTTCCTATTGGCGTCCCTTTCCCTGAAGTGATTCTTAGATCGATCACTGAGGAACTCTTGAAGGTGGAACTCGTTGAACATACGAACTACTTCCTCCCTCAATTGCCTGCAATCCTCGGTTCTATGACCGTGTGTGCCATGATACTTGCACATTAAATTTGGGTTCCTTTGAGAAGGATCAGTATGTATGGGTCTGGGTCACCTAATGTCTTTGATCCTTCTGATAGCTGATACAATGCCTGACGCATCGACGCTAAAATTGTTTTTTGATAGCCGAGGTGCCTCTGTGGGATCTGCATACTTGTCAAAACCAGTCTTGCTCATAAGTCCCCTAGAACTATGTCCTCGATCACCCCTTCGATCGTTACGGGTGGAATTGCGTCCCGGACTGTTGTTCCCTCGATCTGCAATATATGGTTGGTACCGATCTTTATTCGACCTTGGCTCTCTATCGACGTCCCTCTGATTTTTGCCTGCCGACCTGTTTAGATACACTGAACCGGATGAATCTCCTTATTGGTCGTCCTCGACCCTGATCTTCGATTGATATCGATTATGCGCATCTGCCCAAGTTACAGCTGGATACTCGATTTAATTTTGTTTCAACTGACGCAATGCTATCGAACTTCGTTCATTCAACCCTTGGTTGAAATCTTGAATGGCCCAATCATCTGTGACCGCTGGCAACTCCATGCGCTTCATTTGAAATCAGGACACGAACTCCCTCTGCATCTCATTATCCCGTTGCCTTACCTTGAAGAGGTCTGATTTCCTTGTTGCGACCTTTATGGCCCCGGCGTGCGCTTTTACGAAAGAATCTACCAACATGGAGAATGAGTCAATGGAATTTGGTGGCAGCTTGCCTTTCTTCCCGAATCTCATGACGCCCTTCATAGGCGATACTCGAAGCAAAACCCGATCACCAGCCATAAATGCCAAGTCACGAACCTTCCGGTCCGCATAGCTCTTCTTCTTGGACTGAGCTATGCGAAGTCTCTCCTGAATAACCTTCACCTTGTCCAGGGCATCCTGAACCAAGTCTGTACCCAACAATCGGGCCTCACCCGGCTCAAACCATCCCACGGGAGACCTGCACCGCCTACCGTACAAAGCCTCATACGGCGCCATCTGAATGTTGGACTAGTAGCTGTTGTTGTAAGAAAACTCTGCAAGAGGCAAGTATCGATCCCATGACTCTCCAAAATCCATCACACAGGCACAGAGCATATCCTCGAGAATCTGAATCGTACGCTCGGACTGCCCATCCGTCTAAGGGTGAAAAGTTATGCTCAACTCTACCCTAGTGCCTAACTCCTGCTGAATGGCTCTCCAGAATCGTGAAGTGAATTGTGTACCTCTGTTGAAATGATAGATACTGGAATACCGTGGAGGCGAACAATCTCTCTGATATAAATCTCAGCCAACCTCTCCGATGAATATGTAGTCAGCACTGGAAGGAAATGGGTTGATTTGGTCAGCCAATCCACAATCACCCAAAAAGCATCATGCTTCCCCAAAGTACGAGGAAGTCCAACCACAAAGTCCGTGGTGATCCGATCCCACTTCCACTCTAGAAGCTCAATCTGCTGAAGTAACCCTCCCAGTCTCTGATGCTCACATTTGACTCGCTGATAGTTGAGACACTTGGCTACAAACTCTGCTATATCCTTCTTCATCCTTCGCCACCAATAGTGTTGTCTCAGATCTTGGTACATCTTCGCGGTACCCGGATGGATGGAATACCGCGAACTATAGGCCTCCTCAAGAATCAACTCCCGAAGCCCATCCACGTTGGGCACATAGATACGGCCTTGCATCCTCATCACCCCGTCATCTCCTATCGTCACATCTCTGGCATCACCCCGCCAGACTCTATCCTGAAGAACCAAAAGGTAGGGATCATCATACTGGTGCTCTCTGATACGGTCATGAAGGGAAGATCGAGAAACCACACAAGATAATACCCGGAAAGGCTCAGAAAGATCCAATCTTACGAACTGACTGGCTAAGGACTGAACATCTAAGGCTAGAGGCCTCTCAGCTGCATGAAGGTATGCCAAACTCCCCAAACTCTCCGCCCGACGAATCAAGGCGTCGGCCACCACATTGGCCTTCCCCAGGTGGTATAATATAGCGATGTCATAGTCCTTTAGAAACTCCAACCACCTACGCTGGCACAAATTTAGATCCTTCTGCCTGAATATGTGCTGCAAACTCCGGTGATCCGTGAATATCTCATAGGGAACACCATATGAATAATGACACCATATCTTCAGGGCGTGAACAATCGCTGCTAACTCGAGATCATGAACAGGGTAGTTTTTCTCATGGACCTTCAATTGTCTAGATGCGTAGGCAATCACCCTACCGTTCTGCATCAACACCGCTCCCAAGCCAATCCTTGAAGCATCACAATAAACTCTATAGGACCCTGAACCGGTAGGCAAAACCAACAAAGGAGTTGTAGTCAGGGCTGTCTTAGCTTCTGAAAGCTTTCCTCACACTCATCAGTCCATATAAAAGATGCACTCTTCTGGGTCAGTCTGGTCATAGGCGCTGAGATGGATGAAAATCCCTCCACAAAACGGCGATAATCCCCACCCAAACCGAGGAAACTGCGGATCTCAGTAGCTGAGGACGGTCTGGGCCAACTCTATACCGCCTCCACCTTCTTCGGATCTACCTCGATCCCATCCGAAGACACCACGTGGCCTAGGAATGCCACAGAATCAAGCCAAAAATTCACACTTAGAAAAGTTGGCATACAACTTCTTCTCCCTCAATGTCTGAAGCACGGTCCTCAAGTGCTGCTCATGGTTCTCCTGGGACCCAGAATATACCAGAATGTCATCAATGAACACAATGACGAAGTATCAAGATAAGGCCGAAATATGATGTGCATCAGGTGCATGAAGGCTGCTGGGGCATTGGTCAGCCCAAATGACATAACAAGGAACTCATAGTGGCCATATTTGGTCCTGAAGGCAGTCTTCGGGATATTCGGTTCCCGAATCTTCAACTGATGATAACCAGAACGTAGATCAATCTTGGAGAACACCCTAGCACCCTCTAAATGGTCAAATATATCATCAATGCGAGGCAATGGGTACATGTTCTTCACTATCACCTTATTCAGCTGTCGGTAGTCAATACACATACGCATCGAGACATCATTTTTCTTCACAAATAATACCGGAGCGCCCCAAGGTGATACATTGGGCCTGATGAATCCNAGGAGGAGCCATGCGATAAGGAGGAATGGAAATGGGCTGAGTGCCCGGCAACAAGTCAATGCCGAAATCAATGTCTCTATCGGGTGGCATACCCTGAAGATCAGCTAGAAATACATCAGAATAGTCCCTGACAACTGGGACTGACTCAACTGTAGGGGTCTCAGTACTAACATCTCTCACATAAGCCAAATATGCATCACACCCCTTTCCAACCATCTGCGGAGCCTTAAGAAAAGAAATGACTCGGCGGGGAGTATACTCCAAGGAACCTCTCCACTCTAACCTCGGAAATCCTGGCATAGCCAGTGTCACGGTCTTGGCGTGACAATCAAGAATAGCATAATAGGGAGACAGCTAGTTCATACCCAATATAACATTGAAATCTACCATACTGAGTAATAGCAAACCAGCTCTGGTCTCAAAACCACTGATAGTAATCAAACATGACCGATATACACGGTCCACAACAAGAGTATCTCCCACCGGAGTAGAAACATAAACAGGGTAACTCAAAGAGTCCCGGGCTATCCCAGATGTGAAGCAAAATAGGAAGACACATATGAATATGTAGAGCCTGCGTCAAATAATATTGATGCATCCCTATGACAAACGAGAACAATACCTGTAATGACTGAATCTGAAGCAATGGGCTCGGACCGGGCCGGAAGAGCATAGTACCTGGCCTGGCCTCCTCCTCTAGGGCGACCTCGACCTCCACCTCAAGGTGGTGGGGTAGCAGCTGGGGCTGGAAGAATAGCTGGAGGACCTGGTGGAAGACGTGGAGCCTGATAAATCTGAGGGGGTACACCCTGATAAGTCTGAGGTGGTGCGCCCCTCCTCGCTCCGGGGAAATCTCTGATCATATGATGAGGGTCTCCACACTCAAAGAAACCCCTCGGAGGACGTGGCGGTTGCTGTTGACTCTGAATTGGCCTGCTGGGTTGGCCAGTGATAGCACCTCGAGCAGGAGGCACCTGAGAACTGGTGGTGCATAATAAGGCTCCTGAGGTCTAGGAGGAGCTGGAATCCCGCTGGTTGCTGGGAGAGCTGAATGAACAGGGCGACTCACAAAACCCCTACCATAGCATGCTGCTGGTGCACGGGCTCCTGAAAAATGACCAGTCTCTCGAGATCTCTTGGCCTCTCTATCATCCTTGTCCTGGGCTAACATAGTCTCAATCCTCCGGGCAATACTCATGGACTGCTGGTAAGTAATATCGGTCTCCAAATCTCTGGCCATGCTGGTCCGAATACTGGGGTGGAGTCCCTTAATAAAATGTCGAACCCTCTCTCTGACAGTGACAACCAAAGTTGGTGCATGGCGAGCCAAATCGCTAAAATGGACTGCATACTCTGACATAGTCATGGCACCCTGGCGTAACTACTCAAACTCCGCACGCCAAGCATCCCTGAAGCTATGAGGGACAAACTCAAGTAAGAACATCTCGGAAAATTAAGCCCAAGTAAGTGAAGCTGCCTCGTCCGGGCTACTAAGCTCAAAAGTACGCCACCACTGATAAGATGATCCCCTCAGTTAGAAAGTAGTGAAAGAAACCCCACTTGTCTCCACAATACCCATAGTGCGGAGAATACAGTGACACCCCTCAAGAAAACCCAGGGCGTCATCCGAAGCTAGTCCGCTGAACTCAGGTGGGTGGTACTTCTTGTACCTCTCAAGTCGGAGCTGCTCTGCCTCAGGAATAGCTATCCTAGTCTCATGCTGAGCTGGGGATGCTGGGGCCATAGGAATATACTCTGGGACCTTCCCAATATGAACTCTCTGCTCAGGAGTACGGGCCGCGGGAGTCTGTGTCCCTCCTCCGGCCTGGGATGTAGCTGGAGCTATGGGGAGTAGACCCGCCTGAGACAGAGTACTGAAGGCACTCAAGAACTGGGTCAGTGTCTCCTGGAGGTCTAGAGTAACAGTAGGGACCTCCTGTTCCCCTCCAACTGTAGCTACTGGGGGCTCCTCTACCTCTTCTCTAGCCAGTGCTCGGGCTGCACCACGTGCTCGTCCTCTACCCCGGCCCCTGCCTCTAGTGGCTCTGACTAGGGGCTCGGGTGCCTGGTCATCAGTACGTCCGGTAGGGGTACGAACCATCTGCAAGCAAGAATAGAATAGAGTTTAATAATTTGATGACAACAACTAGCACGATAAGGAATTCCAAAGAGTTTGATTGTTCTTAACAGTTACATAGCCTCCCGAAGATAGATATGGACGTCTCCGCACCGATCCACGAGACTCTAATAAACCGGCTTATGACTTGTGACTCCTATGAACCTAGATGCTCTGATACCAACTTGTCACGACCCAATTTACCCTCTGAAAGGCATCGTGACGACACCTAGTCTCTATGACTAGGTAAGCCTAAAATTTGCAGAAATGACAGAATTAGTAAAATAAAGACAGAAAAGATCTCAAGTAGACATAAGTAGCTGCTCATCATATACATTCTTACTTCCCAAAACCCGGAATGTCACCATAGTCACAAGCTTTGTACTAAATGTAGCTCTATACAATGAAACAGTGGAAAAATATACAAGTCTTCTATGCCTATACTAGAGTAGAAGGGGACTCGTGGGATTCTGCGGACGTGGCTGAATTACCTCGCGGTCTCCTGGCTACTGATAGGACGACTCCTAGACACGATACTGGGTGCTGGAACCTGGATTTGCACATAGGGAAAACATGTGCAGGAAAGGGCGTGAGTACTCCACATTCGGTACTCCGTAAGTGCCAAGCCTAGCCCCAGTCAAGTATTGACGAGGTCAGGTTGAGGCCCTACTGAGTTTGTAAAACAAGCCAATATACAATTTAAAACAGTGAAAAATAGATAAGTGGGATTAACGAAGACGGAAAGATTTAATAACATAAAGAGAGCCCTCGGCTCAGCACAACATATATCTCAACAGTAAATGTGCAATGCAGTACACGGGGAAAGCTCCCGGATCTCAGTCCGTAGTCCCAATTTAAATATGCATTTCAGTACAGGGGGAAAGCTCCCGGATCTCGGTCTGTAGTCCCAATTAAAATATGAAATGCAGTACAGGGGTAAAGCTCCCGGATCTCGGATCGTAGTCCCAATTTAAATATGCAAAGCAGAAGTATGTCAATTATGGCTTAATTAAACAGTCCAGGAAGAACAACAGGTAAGGATAGAGTAAAACTACCTAAGCATGATGTGACTAGTAGCAAATAAAAGGAAATCAAGTCAGAACAGGTATGCATGCTTACTCTTAGGCTATCTACTCAATTAAGATAGGAAACAATAATATATGAATGAAAAATGAGCGATTTCATGGGAGTAAAAATAGGATTATAGCAACAATGACCCGTGTACGCACTCGTCACCTCGCGTACACGGCGTCCACACAACAAAATCAGTATAAAAATGCCTAAGGAAAAGTCCCCAACACAGAATTAGGCAAGCCACTTACCTGGACTACGCTAATCAACTCAATACCAAGCTCTTACCACGAGTATCTGACTCCGGGTAGCCCAAATCTATTCAAATAGATTGCATGGTGTAAATATCACTTCAAGGGAACAAAATAGCTAATTATTTATAAGCTAATCGCAAAATTAGAAAATTCGCCCAAAAAGTCCCCCGGGCCCACATCTCAGAATCGAGTAAAATTTATATTTTTCGAACACCCATTCACTCATGAACCCACTCGAACAGGAATCAATTTCCTTGATTAGATTGAGAAAAATGATAGAGATTAATGATATATAAAGGGATTAAGGTTAGAAAATGTTACTTATGATCCTCCTCTTCAAATCCAACTGAAAATCGCCAAGTTCCGAGCTCACAATCGATTTTGGAATTATGAAATTCAAACCCTCGAATTTGGGTATAAACTTCCCAGACATTTTGCACCTGCGACACTGGGATCGCACCTGCGGAAACCCAATCGCAGGTGCGGAAGTTCATTAAGTGGCCTTGGGTCGCACCTGCGACACCCCTTTCACACCTGCGGAAATACCATCGCAGGTGCGGAAGTTCATTAAGTGGCCTTGGGTCGCACCTGCGACACCCCTTTCACACCTGCGGAAATACCATCGCAGGTGCGGAAGTTCATTAAGTGGCCTTGGGTCGCACCTGCGACACCCCTTTCACACCTGCGGAAATACCATCGCAGGTGCGGAAATTCATATAATGGCCTAGGGTCGCACCTACGGCTCTCCCTTCGCATCTACGTGTCTGCACCTGTGGAAATACCATCGCAGGTGCGAGACACCAGAACCAGAATGGTTCAGTTGTTCTCAAATTCATAAAGCTCACCCATTGGGCATCCGAAACAACCCCGAGGCCCCCGGGACCTCAACCAAACCTACCAACTGACCCTAGTACCTTGTTCAAACTTGGTCGAGCCTTAAAAACTCATATCATAACATCAAAATCATCAATTATGCATCGATTCAAGACTAAGAACTTAGGAAATTTCTAGAATTCACATCCGAGCCGAAACACGTCTAAACTCATCCGAATGACCTCAAATTTTGCACACAGGTCATAAACGACATTACGGACCTGCTGTCGCTTTCGGAAATCCATTCCGGGTCCGATATCAAAATCTCACCTATCGGCCGAAATCGCCGAAATTCTAACTTTCGCCAATTCAAGCCCAAATCCACAACCGACCTCGAAAACACATTTCGAGCACGCTCCTAACCCCAACCCAACGGAGCTAACGGAGTCGATGGAATTCCATTCCGGATCCATCTTCACCGAGCTGTAGCTACGGCCAGATTTCTAAGGCTAAATTCCACATTTATGGATTATGTGTCCAAAATCACCCCGAATTTCATCACTCAACGCTCCGACAAGTTCCAATAACATAAATAGACATGGGAGAAGCGGTAAATAGGGGATCGGGGCGCAAATTCTTAAAACGACCGACCGGGTAGTTACAGAAGAGCACTTGCTCATATTCTTTGCAACAACACCCAATTCAAACAAATAATATTTTTTGAAAACTCAAATTCAAATTCAAAGCTTCAAAGCTTTTTAATAGTTGTCAATGGTGGAATCGTGGGTGAGTGCATGATATGTGGGGGAGGGGGTGGGATGTGGCGAGAGAAACGTGGGGGAGTGGAAGATACGTTAGAGTTATTTTAGGACACTAATTATTATCATTAATTTTCTTAAAATGTACGTAACTGGTAATTGGGTATATAAAATGTAATTATAGTAAAACTTGAGTAGGAAGGATAATATAGTTTCATATAGTGTATAGAATATAAAATTCCTTTACTAAATTACTTATATTTTATAACAGTCCAAATTAATAAAAGACCTATAAGTGACAAAGTAATAGTCCAAATTAATAAAAGACCTATAAGTGACAAAGTAATAGGTGGCACCTGTGGGAGTATCTTAAACAATAGGTACAAGTTCATGTTCTTTTTTTGTCCTTTTCCCCTAATCCAATTAATGTAATAGAAATTTAAAAAAAAAAAGGACAATAAGCATATTAAAGGAGACAATTTAATGTATATGAGATAACAAAATTATTCTAATCAATCTCATAGAAGTAAAGTTATTTCTGAAAACACAATAGAGTTAGAAATACCAATGGACACTATCAAAGTCTTAAAAAATTTAAAACTTTCATTTCTACTAGCTTTTGGCATCTCTCGGCAATACGCAATAAAAATCTATATGAGCATAAAGATCAAAAATCAAATCCTTACAATATTCTCAATCTGGCTATAGGACATACATACACGGTAGGCTCAAAACACATGGGTGATTGGATAATCGGATTTACTGGCCCAGTTCCTCATGTGAACAGTATAACTTCTGAATTGCAAGCACTTATCAAAGGCTTAAGTATCGCCATACAACTGCGACTGCTACCACTGGAAGTGGAAATAGATGCAAAGGAGGTAACCACACTTTTGGGTACTGAAACCTCAAAATATTCTAACTTAATTTTTGATTGCAGGCACCTCCTCAGAATACTCCGTGAACTAGTAGTCATGCATGCGTACAAGGAACATAATGGAGTAGTAGATCATCTTGCAAAACTAGGAAGTAGAATGCCAGTTGCTGACGTGTTGCAATTTTTTGTTAAACCACCATCTTCGGTATCATCTCAATTGCTAGCAGACCAGCGGGGATTGTCATCTCATCGCATGGTTCCTATCACAGCTATTCAACAACTGGAATACCAAGCCAGAAACATACATTTTGTTACTAATCATGTATCTACTGAGACTACTAAATAATATTTTGGGAATTTAAGTAGTACAATTGCAGCCTCCAATAGTTTAGAGGATCGTAGTATAGATACTATTACCCGTAATATGATCCACACCGTGTACGCATGATTTAATATATATTAGTTATCTTTAGTACCAAAAAAAAAAGAATATTCTCTTTTTACTCCCTATAAAAACACCGGAAAATGGGTCTACTAAACATAGCGGGAAATTTGGATTCGAATTTGGAATTCTTCAGTGATGACCGACCGAACTTCCGACGGAGGCAGTTGGAAAGGTTTGCCGCTATGCTTAAAGCAAATTTTGTCCTTTTAGGTTTGTTGTGTATCCAAGTTTAACTGCTGTGCATGTTTGCTTATTTGTTTTCCCAATATGTGCAATTTGAATCACTGATTCCTGTATGGAGTGACCACTGTGGTTTAGAGATAACTTGAATCCTTATGCGAACTTGAATTAATGTAGGGTTTAGGGTTATCGACCATACTGTGCACAAATTGCATAGATTGAACGCTTTTTATAATTATTTTGGGACTTTGTTTATTTTGTGTAGTAATTATTTAGTGACCTTTGAATGTTACGCAGAAAAGTGTAAACTAATTTGAAAAAGTAAATATTTTTGAGTATCTCAACTTGTATTTTTGCTCTTTGTGTAGATGGAACTTGAACCTCGCAGATGGATGTATGATAGGAACTATCCTAATCGGCAGGAATTGAGGGAGGAATTCAAAGAAGGAATTGCAGGATTTATTGCTAAGGCGAAAACACTTTATGAATTTCTCACTAAAGGGATGATTAGGTGCCCTTGTGTGAAATGCAAATGTAGAAAGTTGTTGAAAATAGAGGATGTTAAAAGACATCTTTATAGGAAAGGGTTTATGGAAAATTATTATGTGTGGACTATTCATGGAGAATTGATGTCGATTTTCAAAAAATTTCTGGTGGTGAGAGTAGTCGATTAGTGGAGAAGAATTTTGAAAATTCTCGATTCAATAAAATGGTTAAGGGTGATTTTGGGATGTACACAGGGGTTCAGTCCCAGCCAAATGTTCAACATTCTCCTAATTATGAGGCTAAGCGCTTCTATGAACATTTAGAGGAAGCTAGTCAGCCACTCTATGAAGGCTCAATGCATTCTAAGTATTCTCTTGCACATAGATTACTAAGTATTAAATCGCATTGGAATATTCCATGAGCGGCCATGGACTCTTTCATTGGGTTCATGAATGAACTTAATCCGTATAAAATTGACTTACCTAATGATTACTACACAGCTAAGAAAGTGTTTCCCAATTGCGGAGAGGTTGGAGGGTTGGATCATTTTCGAAGGTTGATTATCGTTCCCGATGGGACTACTGGGTAAGCAATCCTTTTGTTAGTTGTTAATTATTGAATATATTTTTTACATATGTTGAATTTGATGTGCAGATTTTTTCCCTCCACTCTATCTATGATAGCTGTTAGGGAGTCTATTATAGCATCTTATCATGACGCTTGGAATACCTGGAGAGAGATACCGTACATTGTCAGAGACCAGATGTGGAATTGCTTTAGGGTACAAATAAATTAATTTTTATATTATTTTTAAAATTAATTTTTTTCATCTAATGTTATAAATTATTTGCAGTGCAGGTGTGCATGGCACACCCAACATGATCATCAAATAAGTAGTAATTTCAAGAAGAAAGCTGCTGATCTGGTTAAAGATACCTTGTGGACTGCTCAGAGAAAGGGTGCGAAGCCCAGCTGGATGTTTGAAGATGTATGGGCTACTTAATGAGAAGTGGGACAATGCGGAATTTCAGAAGAAGAGCACCCAAGCAAAGGCAGCCCGAGCCTCAAGGGTGGCTCAGTTGGTATAGGGACCAAACGAAGGAGATTGGTAACTTGTTTATTAAATTTTCCTTGATTTTTGCTAAACACAATTGCCTTTTATCCGCTCATATTTGTTTCTTTTGTAGGAAAAGTTAAAAGGAAGAACTACAACTTATGGTGAGGTCTTTGAGGAGCCACCTGCGAAAAAGAAAAAAGATGGTACAAGAATTCGGGGAAGCCGCATGTTGAGGGGACATACGTAAGATCCTAATTTTAGGACTATTTCGTTTTCTTGAACATGAGTTCGTCTATATAATGCTTATACTTTTCATTTCAGGATCGATATAAAAAAGGTTTGGCTGAATGGTATGAAAGTGAATCGACTTCCGAGGATGGTAGCTCAACCCAACCGTCACCAGAAGATGTAATTCAATATTGAGGGATATGGTTGGTGGCATAGAGAAAAGTAGAGCCTACAACATTGGATCACACCATTGCTTAGGCCGTCCGGTGTCAAAATAGTCCGGTGCTTCTTCTAGTTCGCGCAATCAGGAAGATAGAGATGCATTATGTTGGAAAGCACAAAGCAGACCGTTTAACACTTTAAGGACCGGAGAAGCTAGAGCATAAGCTCATGGACTATCGTCAATCTGATCCACAGTCTAACTCTGATGATGAAAATTAGTTGTTATAGTTGTGATGTTTGGAACATTTTGTTTGATTTGGTTAGGATGTTACTTGAATGGTGTTTGAATGTTTAGGGTTCTATTTGGATGTTTTAATGACATATGTTTATGTTTAAGGCTTTACTTCTCGCAATTTAAAGGTTTTGATTTGTCGAAATTGGTGGATTGATGTTTGGAATTGGTAGATTGACTGTTTGGTGGATTCCTATTGTTTGGTTGCTGTTTTTCTTATTCGGCAGGTGGTGTAGCTAATAAAATAGCTGTTTGCGGTTCATAATTTTCCAGTTTTCCGACTGATGTCTGACAGAAGCCGGCCGAAAGTTCATAACAAAATTTCCAGATTTAACAAGTAGTTATTCAACTTCAGCATTTTCATGGAAGCAGTCGGAAAGTTACGGATGGATCAATCTCCATCTGAACTGCATTGGAAATCATCGAGTTCCCACGGTTTTCCGACGGGATGAGCCGTCAAAAATGGGGGGATTTCTAGTAGTGGGAAAGAAATAAAGAAAGGCTTTGAAACTTATGGTGTAAGACTCAATCACAAGTCTTAGATATTTGCGTGGCTATATTTTTAAATAGCGGAGGATGCATCCCGTGGCTGTTCTTGCAGCTTTGACCGAGATTGGAAAAAGATTGAAGCATTTGTCGAATGACTGTTATCCATGTAATGGTGTCATTTAGTTTAAAGAGATCATCTGACATTAGAGTTTTCTGTAGGCAAGAAAAACTTCCATTTGGTCTTTTATTGTAGTTGGTGCGGTCAAAAGTTTTTTGCCGATTCATTAATAATAATATTGTTATCGATTTGGAAGTTGTGTAATATTCACGGAAGCTTACATCCTTGTGTGTTCTGGCTTTTCGATAATTTTGGACCTTTTTGTTATACAGAGGGATTTATTCTTTTCTTCCTTTTTTCCTTTTCATGTTTTGTATATACATTAATCATGTTGATGCATGATAGAAATTGTTGATTGTAAAAGAGAAGCGGAAGGAGGGGGAGATACTGTGAACTGGTAGGTGATTGACCAATAGTTGGTAATAAACTATCCTTCAATGCTAAACTAGGTGTAGATTTTAGGTATGAATATTGTCATGGGATTTTTTTTGTTGAATACCAACTGGGCTTCTGGGTTTTTAATGTTGTCTCGTTTTCAGTTTCTTTTCTTTGTTTTTGTCCTTAGAATCGAATGAGACATAAATGTCTCTTAAGGGAACAGAGAATCAACTGTTGCTGCTACCTCATCTTATTAACTCTGTAGACGTCAGACTTGTAGAACATCCCTCAAGTTGGCATTTAGGACATTGTATTCTCAAGTTCTTAGATTTTATTTCTTAACTCATAATTCAAGGAGGACTTTTAGTTCAAGTTCATAAAGAACATCCAGAAGTCCAAGAAGAAAAATAAAGTGGATCTATTGTTTGCAGTGTTGAAAACGGGGACACCGTACAACAACAACAATAACTACCCAGTATAATCCCACCAAGTGGGGTCTGGGGAGGGTAGGATGTACGCAGCCTTACCCCTACCCTGGAAGGGTAGAGAGACTGTTTCCGATTAGCCCTCGGCTAAAGAAGGTGAAGGGAGCGATGATAGCAAGTGATAGCAAGATAACAACAGTTAGAAAACTAAATCGGAGATAACAACAAAGAATATGAAAGGAGTACCGATAACAAGTAATAGCAAGATAGTATATTTACACAATTAAGTCCAAGGCAGCACACAAGAATATGATGAAGTATTGCTAGCAAACTACGGAATTACCGAAGGTAAGTAGTAACAGAACAAGACACGCGGCTATAGCAAACTAAGGAAAAAAGGGAACCATACTAGCACTAATACTATCGAACTAGGGAAGACAAAGGGAAACGCACGACTACCTACTAACCTTCCACTCTAATCTTACATCTCCACACCTTCTATCTAGGGTCATGTCCTCGGTCAGCTCAAGCTGCGTCATGTCCCGCCTGATCACTTCACCACAAGACTTCTTAGGTCTATCTCTACCCCTCCTCTCACCTCCCAAGGCCAACTTCTCACATCTCCTGACTGGGGCATCTGTGCTTCTCCTCTTGACATGCCTAACCATCTCAACCTTGTCTCACGCATCTTAGCCTCCACAGGGGCCACTCCCACCTTATCCCGAATAACTTGATTCCTAATTCTATTCAATCTAGTATGCTCACACATCCATCTCAATATCCTCATTTCCGCTACTTTCATATGCTGGGCATGTGACTTTTTGACTGGCCAACACTCTGTCCCATACAACATAGTCGGTCTGACCACTACCTTGTAGAACTTACCCTTAAGTTTCAATGGCATATTCTTATCACACAAGACACCGGAAGCGAGCCTCCACTTCATCCATCCTGCTCCGATACGGTGAGTAACATCCTCATCTATCTCCCTATTTTTCTGAATTATGGATCCCAGATATTTGAAACTCTCTCTTGGGAAAAACGGGGACACCATGCATTGTGTATATAATGTTGCGTCCATTTGTGTTATGTCACTTCAATTTACATCACTGCATGTTTTGTGCTTGTGTCAGTGTCCTCATGTGTGAATCCGTCACTTGGAATGAATCGACTTACTCTTGCCTGAGATGGGTTGCATAGAATTGTGCTTAGTTGGGGCTTCGCGTCCAATGTTGGCAAATGTTATAAGTTTTAAGTACTTCCCGTTGAAGTTCAAAATGCATGCAAACTTGCAGTTGAGGAGGAAAGATAATCCCACTGTTTTCTTGATCATGGCCTGCACCCAGTGTTTGTCTTTTATAGCCCAAATATACAAGAAACATCTGCCGATGTTAAGAACTATGTATTCAACTTCACAGTTCTCTGTCCGATGCATTATATGAACCTTATAATTTTCCTCCATTGTTTTACTTTTCTGCGTAGTTCTTACTTTGCTAGGGTGTAAGTAATAGAATTTGTCTGGCCCGGAGTTTTAGGCAAGAGTTGTGCAGCAAGTGATAAGTCACACCTTCATACATATGGTTTATGATTTATATGGATGAAGATATTAGGGAGTAACCTTTTCAGATACGTAGCCATGAACAGAAGCACTTTTTAAAAGTCCAGAAGAGTGGAACAAGTGCACATGTACCTACCCCACGGCCTAAGAGAAAAGCAGCTCATCCTTATCCAGAAAAGTTCCAAAAAATGGTAGGATCAATGTGTGCATCTGCTCTCTTGTCGCGAGATACCATGCTGGAAATAACTGTCTTATACTTTTTACTCAACAGTTGTTTCCCAAGATTCCCGGCCATTTCAGCCTCCAGCAGCTTTGCCTGAATCTGGCTTTTCAATCAGGCTTGCTTCTTTTTCTGTGCGTGGAAATTCAATAAACAATGCAGCTTTATCTCCTTGGACTTACAACAATGTGTCTGGCTTCAGCTTGTCACATATGACAAAAGGTATAACATTGCTGATTTAGCAGCTGAACTCATCTGAACACAGGCTAGTCTGAGTTCAAGGAAAGCTCTTAAGTTTGATTTCTGTTTATTCACAGATGATCCAAGATTGTCAGCTGGAACAGTGCATCTAAATTTTAGTAGTAGTAACGAAAGCGTCTCTAGGGCTTGTACAACTAAAGAAACGAATGACCAAGGAAGGAGCAAACAAGAAGCAAGTTAAGGTGAGTATTCTTTCTCAGTGATGTGGTGTTATATTTCAAGGTTCCCTGTCATACTTCTCAGAGTTATTGGTGCTTATAAGCTTTGTAGGAAGATCTTTGAGTAACATTCTTAGCCTAGATTTTCCCCCCAAAAAAATAAAGACATAAAAAAGAAAGAAAAGAAAAAGAATCGAACAAAGGCTGATCAAAGAAAATTGCTGGTTTGGGCGCCCATAATCTGATGTGAAATGCTTATTGTATGATGTGTCAATGGAAATTTCTCTTTCCTGCCATGGGGCAGGTAGGGGATGATCATTGAATCTCCTCTGGAGTCCTTAGCAACTCAAGTGTTACCTCGTTAGGGTACTTAGAATTGAAATAGTCACAAGTTGAATGGGATGCTTGTGAAAGTATCGAATACTTGTCATTTGAAGGTTGAGGCTCATATGGGTTCATTATTAACATGAAATATTGTTTTAAAAGGGGCTATTCAACCAACTAGAATGAGCAGCTGGAGGTGGCTAGAGATCACTTGAGAACGTAAAAGAATTCTTTTATCATAAATTTGGAAACGTGGCGCATAGTCCTTGTAAAAGCAAACAGTGATACTATGGGAATGTATTTCTCCATAATATAGGAAACAAATGATAACGATGCATCTTCCACACAATTGTCGTGTGCGTTGCACTTGTACAACTGTTACTTAAAAAATCTAACATATGTAGGACGACGTTAAGTTCCCTAGCTTTACCTCTTATCTTCTTTTTTTCCCCACCTTGGTCATCAATTCCCTTTTAATGGTGCTTGTTAAATAATTGCATACAATGCCTTTTTCCTAGTCGCTTTGTTTCTTGGTATTGTGTCATTTAGATCACAATGCATAGTTCCCTTTATTTTAGTATCGCAGCGCTAATACGCTTTGTTCCTGTTTGCGTTGTCGACTGCAGTTATGCCAGACTTCGCTCAAGTGTACAGTTTCATCGGCAGTGTCTTTGATCCAAGTGCAAGTGACCACGTGGTGAGGCTAAAAATGGACCCCAAAAATGTTTAGACGGTATGTCAGATTTATTTAGAATATACCTATGCGGATGTGATAAGATCTGTGTGAACATTTTGATATGGTGTTACATGATTGATCTGTTGCATTTCCCATATAAAGATTCAAATTTTACTACCTATGTTCATACGGCGTATAGAAAATAAAAAATGCTGCATCATGTGTATATAGTTACTGCCTCATTTGAATTGTTGCTTAACACAAACTGGTAGGTGAACTTTCGTCATTGTCTACTTACAGATTTCTCTTGGAGATGTTATATTTGTTTCCTACATCTACAGGTGTTTTTGATATTTAAGGAGTCGGATTTCATAGTTAGTATTGTAATTCAGAATTAAATAATGTAAGCAAACCATCTTTATCCATAATTATTGAAGCTTAGATGCTTTTTTCAGATTGCCACGCAGGTTATTACAGAAGTGTAGCTTCTTTCCCTTTCTCGTTCCCAAGCCTTTAAAAGACCTTAATTTATGAAGTGTTGGTTTCTTGACAGTACACTAAAAAGCATGAACTTTGTTTTAATTAAGTTTAAGATGTTGCTTTATCTATTATTAGATTTCTATTTAATGCATTTTTCATGTTTATAGGCGCTGATGTTCATGAAAAATTGTTCCAAATTTGTTTAAGAATCATATTTTAATATGTTGTTTATTTGTAACTAGAACACAACCTTGGAGTTTTATGGCCAAACATTCAATAGGCTAACCAGCTTTCGGCTATCAAAAATCAAAGTTTTTTTCTAATTCAGAATACAGAGAGACCATGATCAGTGGCGAATGTAGTGTAGTATCAATGGGTTCAACTGAACCCATAAATTTTGACGCGGAGTAAAATTTTATATGTTAAAGTTTACTAAAATTACAAATATAGTACTCTATATGAACCCATAACTTTAAAAATGTAATGGGTTCAATGCTAAAAACTTTAAAAGTTGAACCTATATGATTTAAATCCCGGATCCGCCTCTGGACCATGATGGTGGAACTCAAGCCTTTTATCTTCGATAAACACTATCTTCTAAAAGTTTGGAAGTCTGTTAATATCCAAATAGTTCTCTAACATGAAAGAAGAACACTAAAGTTTGACAATTGTGGCTGAAGTTGTATGTAAAGAGCATGCACTAAGGTATATTGTACATGAGAATACAATTAGCAATAAGGAAATTGAAGAAAAGGCCAAGCTAGTGCTCTTGTTTAGACTGAACCAGTACTCATCCTCCATTTCCTCCACTTGCTTTGTGGCATTAACTCTCTGTTCAATAAAGGCCTTAAGTTGTTGAGGGTTATAAGGTGGTGGAAGTGTGCATGGTTCAGTATTACTCGGAGACTTCTCTATCGCTTCTTCCATAAACTTCCTCCAAATACCATCGGAAGGACATGCCAATGATTCTGAACATATTTCAATTGCATTTGGAGGCACAATTGGATCAAACTTCTGCAGCTTTGCGTATTCATTCAGCAGATGGTATATATAATCAAAACTCGTTCCATCTTCATGTCTTCGTGAATAAAATCACTTCCTGCTTTCCCTATGGCTTGTGCCTGATATTCTCAAATTCAAAAAAAAAATGAGATTATGACATTATAAACAAAGTGAATTGGAAAAGCATACTAATGTTGCCTGATGTTAGCATGTTACGACGTTCATTAACCTGTATCGTTATTAGACTCGAAAAGCTTTGATATTTCTGCTAAAACTCGAGGAGTTTCTTGAAAACTATTCATATATGGTACAACTATACTATATTAAGTTTACCTTGTCTGTTTGATTGTTTCCCCATTGAACAGCAGATTTGAGAGACCTACACTTATCAGTGTCTCTAATAGGCCAGTAATGCTGCTGTGGGATCATCCCTCTCATGAAGAAATCATAGTACTGAGGCGTTATGTACAATGTTGGAGAATCACAGGCAAATATGTACTTCTCGCTCACTGACCATGCCATCCTTCTACATATATCTTGAATCTAACCATTTGCACCAATTTTCAAATTTCAATCAGCTCCAAAAGAAACAAAATAATTAGTCAAAACAAGAGGAGTAAACCTTTGGAATATTAACCTGTGGGTGCACTGGTCTTCAATATTTGATTCCCTGTACCCCTTTTTAGATTGATCACTCCAGTCCTGACATTATCATTTGGAGACAAATTAAAGGTCATGTTATTATGTAAATATCTGTTGATAATGGCAGTAATAGCAGAAGAGAAACCTGGATATATAAGACAGTATCCCAATTTTGATTATGAGTGACATTACACTTCATAAGGTCTTTCCTGATTGGAGAAACATTAGGATTTCCCTTCCAATAAGCAAAAGGTATTCTCTCCTTCCAACTGCTTTTCTTATTCCCTTCTTGTATCTTCTTCATCATACTTCTCCATGGTCTTATATTTGTCTCTCCCCTATATACAATAAAACCAAAATACAGTCATCTATCATTACTAGTGTAAATCCTAAAAAAAGGCAGTTTGGTGCACAAAGCATCCGAGGTCTAGGGAAGGGACGCACCCCTAGGGGTGTGATGTAGATAGTCTATCCTAATGCAAGCATTAAAAGTTGCTTCCACGGCTCGAACCGGTGGCCTATAAGTCACACGGAGACAACTTTATTGTTGCTCCAAGGCTTCCCTTCACTAATGTAAATCCTGTATACCAAAAATATTAAGGGTGAAAAGAAGGTTAAGTACCAGCCCCAATATGACCAATCTGGGAAAACAATATCCAGACTCTCCCAATCCGAACAATACCGGAACAACGGGGGTGGACCGGAGTTAGGCTTCTGGAAGTCCTTGGCGGCGATGACCGGCCGGTCATCGGTATTAAACATGATCTCCAAATTAGGCAGTTTTCCAGGGTACCACCTTAGGAGTTGTACAATCCCATACATGGTGAATAAATGTCTGGTTTCAATAGATTTCTTTGGATACCTTTCAACGTAAATTTTCCCATCCAATATTATTAATCTGAACTGAGCATGTGTTTTTGCTTTCTCCAACATTTCCCTAGTGATTCCAGTCTTTTCCCAATGCCTTAAATCTTCATGAATCCATCTAAAATACTCAGGGCATGTTGAGTTGTTAGGATTTAAGGGTTTATAGGATGTAGGATAGGTTCTTGGACATGTATTGGTCTTGTTCCATGCATTGCAATCCAAAGGGTATTCAAGAACCTGAGGCCTGACACTCGAGTCTGCTACTTTTTGATAGAAATTACCTGAATACTTTGCCTGCGCAATTTTAAAGAACAAATCAATTAATTACTCGAGTAGGAGAATCAAATGGTAAATTACTAGTAGTTACATGTAACAGTCTGTAATAATTAGAATCACTAAAGCAGTGACCATTCTGGAATGACAGTAAAGAATTTTTACACTATCAAATATTGACTTACAAGATCAATCCATCGAGCAAACGACAAGGCTGAAACTATAACGATGGCAAACAAGAAAATCAGCAAAACTGTATGGCTCTCTTCTTCAGATATTTCCATCTTGCAGCTACCACTGCATTCTTTTGCGGCAAAACATTGATCATCAATTTCAACTTCTCGTTCTTTTCTTTCATGTTTCCTCCACCTCCTATAAAATCCAAGTAAGAAATTTATGTCTAAGCAGAGGAAGTGGTAAGCTTGGCCATCATAGGTTATCTTAGTACAAGTTGAAATTGATCATGGAAGTATTTTGAAACTATATATATTAATCTTGTTCAAGTCCTTAGACATTCCAAGGTGATCTCCACAATCTGATGCTCTTTCTGCCCTTTAGGTAAGTGTTTAAATTCTGTTGATTAACTTTCAATTTAGAGTACTACTGCTAGAAGAAATTGTTTTGCAAGTATATCCAAGCTCTATCTGCCTTTTAGGTAAGTGATTAATTTCTTGCAAATGAATACCATGCTAAACTGGTCATTAACGGTCATAAAAATATTTTAGTTTTTTTTTTTTCCATGGACTCTGGTTTTTCATTCTCCAAAATCCAAAGTTCTTACTTCAGGCAAGTTATTGATCGAAGAAATATAACAAACTAAATGAGCTTTTTTTTATGTATAGGAACTGACAATGAGAAACTGTTAAACTACAGATGCAGCAAATGGCCCTCAAAATATAAGCAAAGAAACATAGTAAATCATTTCTGATTCAACTAGCAGAAAGGCTACTTATGGTCCTAATCGATGGTTAAGTTGTATGGTGGGATAATTTGGATCCCTCCACCATTAACTAGAAGCCTTCGTTCGATTTGAGTCCTGAAAATGAAGAACTACTTGGTACGAGGTGCTTTACCTTCTTTAGTGGACATATGTAACGTATACTACAACCAAAATGTATATTGATAAGAACTAACACTCTATTACAATTACAAGTAGCCGAACTAACACTCAAATTGCAGGCTAATGATTGAATACAGAAATTGAGATAGTTGTGGCTATAGGAGAAGACGCACAATTAGAAGAAGGGAGATGAGAAGCTTAGACTCAGAGAAAGGGGTTGAGGGGAACAAACATTTTTCTTCACAATACGCATAATCCTGTTCTCTCTCTCACTGCTAGTCCTTTTAACCATTTGCTAAATGGGCCAGGATCCCACTCTCCAATATTTTACTCATCCCAATAATCCCAACTGGCTCAGTCTTATTCACCACTTCTATCCCATAGGCCCTTATGGAGTAAGCTACATATTGGGCACAAATCCGGATTAATAGGCAGTGATTTTCGGATATTGAATGCCTTAAAAAGAAGAAACTCTTAAAGATATATAGCATTTATAAACAAGTACACTAAGAAACAAGATTGCCAGTGATTATTCCATGAGGAATAAGGTTGAAGTTTTATGTGAAGAGTACTAAGGTATTATACATTAGGATACAATTAGCCAAGGAATTTAAGAAAAGTCCCTAGCTAGTGCTTCTTGTTTAGCCTAGACCAGTACTCATCCTCCATTGCCTCCACTTGCTTTGTGGCCTTAACTTTCTGTTCGATAAAGGCCTTAAGTTGTTGAGGGTTATAAGGTGGTGGAAGGGTGCATGGTTCAGTATTACTCGGAGACTTCTCTAACGCTTCTTCCATAAACTTCTTCCAAATACCATCGGAAGGACATGCCAATGATTCTGAACATATTTCAATTGCATTTGGAGGAACGATTGGATCAAACTTCTGCAGTTTTGCGTATTCATTCAGCAGATGGTATATGTAATCGAAAACACGTTCCATCTTCATGTCTTCGTGAATAAAATCACTTCCTGATTTTCCTATGGCTTCTGCCTGATATTCTCAAATTCAAAAACAAAAATAGTTATAATTAAAGAAACATTATAAACAAACTGAATTGGAAAGCATACTAATGTATGTTGCCTGATGTTAGCGACATGGATGACTATTAGGCTCAGCTCTCTTCTGCTAAAGCTCGAGTAGTTTCTTGATAACTTTACGCATTCAGTTCGGATTCTACTCTATTAAATCATAGGCCTTGAAGTTATCTCAGTTTCAGATACACCCCTTGTATATCTCTTCAAAAGTTATATCTAATCAGTTTGTTATAATATGTATTTTTAAATTCAGTCTCCAAATCAATTTCAGTATCACGTTCATACTCCAAATATGATACTTTTAGAAAATATCTTTTTCTCTCTTTTTTTTTCTTTCTAAAAACTTTGTAAAAATCTATTCAGATAGCGTTTGCATAGTTTACGAACTCTGCTTAGCGTGTACCTAAATACATGAATTTCTCAGAATCAGACCATGTCTTGTGACGAAAGGGGAGAAAGGACAAATCACTTGTTGATATGTGAGAGAGAAAAACTATACACTGAAGAAACACACAGTGGCAAAGCCACATGGTCATAAGGGTGGTCAACTGACTATCCTTCGTCGAATAATTGCATTGTGTACATAGGTAAAATATTACGTTTTAGAGGTATATAACACATACTGAACACCCTTTATCGGGAAACTTTTTCATTGCTTTTAAATTTGAACACCCTTGAGAAAATTGCTAGCTTCACCACTGGAAAAAAACATACACACATATGACGGACGTGGAAAATAGGTGCGAGGGAAATTGAAGGTATACCTTATCGGTGTGATTGTTTCCCCATTGAACAGCAAACTTCAAAGACTTGCACTTATCAGTATCTCTAATAGGCCAGTAATGCTGCTGTGGGATCATCCCTCTCATGAAGAAGTCATAGTAGCGAGGCGTTATGTATAACGCCGGAGAATCACAGGCAAATATGTACTTCTCACTCACAGACCATGCCCATCCTTCTACATATATCTTGAATCTAACAATTTTGCACCAATTTTCAAATATCAATCAGCCTCAAAGCATATTTAACATAATTAGCTAAACAAAAGGATCAAGTCTGTGTAATGTCATTAACCTGTGTGTGCATTGGTCTTCAATATTTGATTCCTTGTATTCCTTTTTGGATTGATCAACCCAATCCTGAGATTAATTATCATTTGAAGACACATTAAAGATCATGTTATTATGTAAGTGTGTGGAACGGGAGCCTTAGCGTCATTGGTAAAGTTGTTGTCATGTGACCAGGAGGTCACGGGTTCGACCCGTGGAAACAGCCTCTTGTAGAAATGCAGGGTAAGGCCGCGTACAATAGACCCTTGCAGTCTGGCCTTCCCTGGATCCCGCGCATAGCGGGAGCTTAGTGCACCATGTTTTTTTTTTTTTTTTTTTT